>JBAMBQ010003496.1:0-10040 GCA_037044495.1 Stegana nigrithorax
ATGGGGTCTGCCACGGCTCCTTCTGCCTGTTACATACATTTGCACAACTTTAATATACCCTTTACCATTTTTTGGTACAGGGTATAAATACATTATATACAATACGACCAGCGTGAGACCGTTTGACTAACGAACGCAAGCGTTCGAGCGCGTGTAATATGAGCCGCTTTTGTACATATGAATGCACTTGCGATCGTTCCTTCTCTCTTCCATTTGATAGCTACTGTGCATGACAGCATAAGAATTTAAGCTAAGTTATATACATGCATGTTACACTTATGGCATTATGAATCAAATGGTTAACCTAGCAACATGTTCAACCCTATATTATAAAGTACGCACTTTATATTTGATAAACCAACCAGCAACCAATGTGGCTTCGATTTTTCATATTCTAAAATCGGACGAACGAAAGAATTGAAAAAAGTGCTTTGTGGTATAAGGATCATTTAATTCTTTAGACCATCTCTTAATAAAGACCGCTAGCTTTATTAGTAGTCATGAGAATGTGAGAACTAAAGTTAAGTTTGGGGATCATCAAAACACCTAAGTCGTTAAATTCGTAAAAACGTGTTAAAATAGAACCATTTAAAGAGTAAGTATATATAGCGAGTTATATTCCATTTGGAAAGCTGATCGAGGTCTTCTTAAAGAAGACTCTGCTTATGAACAGAATCAAGAGTAAAACATAGTTTTACATCATCAGCGAACATTAACACATGAGAATGCTTAATAACCGATGAAGAATCATTTATAAAAATATTAAAGAGCAACGGAGGTTAGGTACCTTGAGGGACATCAGAGAAGATAAAAATATTTTTAGAGACACAGCCATTAAACTCAACATTTTAAGTCATACAGTTTAAATAGCTGTAAATCCTTAGTACATAATTGGGGGAAATGCCAAACTTGGTAAGTTTTAGTTAATGACAGATACTATCGAAAGCTTTACTAAAGTTAGTGCAGATAACAACCGTTTGTAGACCTGAGGCAAAGCCACGATAAAAAAAAAGAAGTAAGCTCTAAGAGATTGGTTACAATATATCGTTTTGTTTAAAAACAATGTTGAGAATACTTAAATTTGGAACAATAGAATGCTGAAATTGATCAGTAATTATGTGTATTATCTGGAATTCCAAGCATCGTATGCTTGACCTGGTTTTTACGGATTGTTCCATTAATGTTTCATTAAGTAGGTCCAGTCCATTATCTACCCCTGAAGATAGTTATCCCTACACACTCCAGCTTGAGATTCATTTGAAATCTCCCTCTATTTGTTAACAAACTGAAGAAGTTTATTTCTAACAAACTAACTTTGATAGGTCATTTACTTTCAAATACAGATTAATTTTTTTTCTTTTTTCGTAGACGTTGTGATAGCGCACTACCAAACAAGAGGATTTGTGAAATCAGACCTAGTGTCTGTTCCACAGCTACGACCGATAATGGTCAACAGCTGCTTTATCTATTAAAATAAAATTATTACTACTAGAAGATTACAAAAACTAAAAAATAAAATAAAAAACTAATTTAAAATTTATACAAATATATATGGTAAAAATTAAAATAAGAATTCTATCTAATTTCATTAAATCTACGAGTAAAAAGAGATTTCAAACTTGAGAAGAGGGTATGTTAGATAATAAATGGTAGTTAGAGTTATAAGCCAAATACATAACATTAAAGGAATCATCCATTAAGATTGATCATCGTGTATTGTTTACGTAAATTTAGTATAGGTTACTAATATCTAGTTGTACGCGAGGGCACGTAAAAAATAATTTTCGCAAGAAAAAGAATTCCTAACACGGACCTCCGGCTAGCTTAGGTAGGAAGATTAATCAATTTAAGGCGGCAATGATTTGAGGGGAGACGAAATACCGAATTCCAATTTAATACTCGCAAAGCAAAGAGCAAAAATTGTTTTTCGACAGATTCAGTACGTTCAGAATATGTTATGAGTTGGAGATTCCAAATACATGAAGCATATTCTAAAATCGGACGTACTTATAACGAGTGTTTGCTACGATTAAAAGACATTATAAAAAAATATAAAAATTATAATTATACCATTTGGAAAGCTGATCAAGGTCTTCTTGAAGAAGACTCTGCTGATAAACAGAATCAAAAGCAAATCATAGATTTACATCATCAGCGAACATAAGCACATAATAATGCTTAATAACTGATGGAAGACTATTTATAAAAATGTTAAAGAGCAAAGGACCTAAATGGCTACATTGAGGAACACTAGAGTAAACAAAAATATTTTTAGAGACACATCCATTAAACTTGACTTTTTGGGTCCTAGAGTTTTAATAGCTGTCACTCCACAGAACAAGACTGGGAGAAAGGCCAAACTTGGTAAGTTTCCTTGGAGTAATGAACGGCAGACACTATCAAAAGCTTTACTAAAGTCAGTGTCGATTACATCCGTTTGTCGACCTGAGGCAAAACCACGAGGAACAAAAGAAGTAAACTCTAAGAGATTTGTTACAGTGGATTATTTCTTAAAAAAAGTAAAGTACTTAAATTTTGAACAATAGTAGGCTGAAGTTGATCAGTAATTATGTGTACCAAGAGTTTTGGTATTGCGCATAGTTTAGCAATCCCTCAATAATTAGATATATCGATTTTACTTCCTTTTTTATAGAATAGAAAAATGAAAGATTGCTTCCACACCGACGGGACCGACAAAGTCTGAAGCGAGAGTTTAAATAACTTCTATAAGGGAAAAACTAATGTGTCTGAACAGTACTTTTATACACAACTTGGAATATTATCAGGGCCGGCAGAAAACGATGGTTCGATAGAACTTAAGTAGGAGCAGAGTAGGTTCTCATCATTAACCGGGCTATTAATTAATTGTATAAGAATTATCTGCACTTAAACCGAGTTTAAAGTTTCGCGAAATTTGCAAAAGGATTTGAAATATCTTATTTATTTAATCGTTCAAATTTATTGAGTTTCATTATAGATGGAAAAGTATTTCACTTACGTTTCGAATTAATGATATTATAAAATTATTTCCGGTTCTCGTTTAATTTTTGATTTTACTTTTAATAAATACGAAAAGTGGCGAAAATTATAACGCGCGACAACATAATTCGCGTTATCAACAGTCCGACCTGGTCGTTTAAATTTAATAAATAGCTGGATTTTTTTTTTAAACGAGCTTAATCACGGGAAAACCACAGTGGCCTGTCTAACTGTTGAGTAACTCTGAGTTTCGATATACATTTATTAAAATGTTTGTATAAAGTCGATTTAAAAACTGGGCAGCCTGTTCAATACCACCCATTGAATTCATAACTGACCAATCTTGACAGTATCGTTCTACGATGCTTGGAATTCCAGATAATACACATAATTACTGATCAATTTCAGCATTCTATTGTTCCAAATTTAAGTACTCTCAACATTGTTTTTAAACAAAACGATATATTGTAACCAATCTCTTAGAGCTTACTTCTTTTTTTTTATCGTGGCTTTGCCTCAGGTCTACAAACGGTTGTTATCTGCACTAACTTTAGTAAAGCTTTCGATAGTATATGTCATTAACTAAAACTTACCAAGTTTGGCATTTCCCCCAATTATGTACTAAGGATTTACAGCTATTTAAACTGTATGACTTAAAATGTTGAGTTTAATGGCTGTGTCTCTAAAAATATTTTTATCTTCTCTGATGTCCCTCAAGGTACCTAACCTCCATTGCTCTTTAATATTTTTATAAATGATTCTTCATCGGTTATTAAGCATTCTCATGTGTTAATGTTCGCTGATGATGTAAAACTATGTTTTACTCTTGATTCTGTTCATAAGCAGAGTCTTCTTTAAGAAGACCTCGATCAGCTTTCCAAATGGAATATAACTCGCTATATATACTTACTCTTTAAATGGTTCTATTTTAACACGTTTTTACGAATTTAACGACTTAGGTGTTTTGATGATCCCCAAACTTAACTTTAGTTCTCACGTTCATGACTATTAATAAAGCTAGCGGTCTTTATTAAGAGATGGTCTAAAGAATTAAATGAACCTTATACCACAAAGCACTTTTTTCAATTCTTTCGTTCGTCCGATTTTAGAATATGAAAAATCGAAGCCACATTGGTTGCTGGTTGGTTTATCAAATATAAAGTGCGTACTTTATAATATAGGGTTGAACATGTTGCTAGGTTAACCATTTGATTCATAATGCCATAAGTGTAACATGCATGTATATAACTTAGCTTAAATTCTTATGCTGTCATGCACAGTAGCTATCAAATGGAAGAGAGAAGGAACGATCGCAAGTGCATTCATATGTACAAAAGCGGCTCATATTACACGCGCTCGAACGTTTGCGTTCGTTAGTCAAACGGTCTCACGCTGGTCGTATTGTATATAATGTATTTATACCCTGTACCAAAAAATGGTAAAGGGTATATTAAAGTTGTGCAAATGTATGTAACAGGCAGAAGGAGCCGTGGCAGACCCCATAAAGAATATATATTCTTGATCAGCATCGAAAGGCGAGTCGATATAGCCATGTTTGTCTGTCCGTCTGACCGTCTGTCCGTCTGTCTGTCCGTCTGTATGAACAAACGGATCTCGGAAACGGTAAGAGCTACAACCACCAAATTTTTCACGGAGACTCTCCCAATCCATAGGCATAACGAATTTATTTTTTTTTTCGATATTCGTCCTATAACATATAGCTGCCATAGGAACGATCGGGAGAAAACCCACATTTAGTAACAAAAACCCTTTTGTTTTTCAAGATATCTTCACCAAATTTCGTATTTAACAGTTTTAGCGAATGTCCAATTACATATATGTAAGAAGGTACACTGGGTACACCCGCCGGCAGCCAACACTGGCAAAACAGCTGTGAACGGCGAGAGAGTTGTGTGTCAGGAATGTTCCGCGAAGTTAATAAGTTGTAAAGTCGACAAAGAGTTGTAAAAGTCGTTTTAAAATTTGAAGTCGTTTGAAGTTGTGATCTTTAACTTATTATATCTTAAATTCTTTAACATTCACTTTATTTGCTAGTTTTAAATAAACATTCTTACATATATCAATATTATATATATCGGTTAACTATACCATATAGATGTCTTAGGAACGATCGGCCGAAAAACAACATTTACTGAGAAAAACTTTTTTGTTTATTAAGATATCGTTACCCAATTTAGGGTTTAATGGTTTTCAATAGTTTTCAATCATATTACTGAATATGATAAATATCGGATTACTATAAAATACAGCGGCCATAGGATTGATCGGCCGAAGAAAACCATTTACTAAGAGAAACTATTTGTTTATTAAGACATCGGTACCAAATTTTAAGTTTTATGATTTTAAGTACTTTCAAATCATATTCCCGAATATCATAAATATCGGTTTACTATAACATATAGCTGCCATAGGAACAATCGGCCGAAAAATGTCTTTTACTAAAAAAAAAATTTTTTTTTTTGAGATATCCTTACTAATTCAATACAAAATATTAAAGCTACAAAAATATATATTCCGTTTTGGATTGGGTACAGGGTTTTCTATAGTCGGTTCCGCCCGACTATAGACCTGCCTTTCTAGTTTTTACTTGGATATTTACACTTGCAACAAAGTTTTTCAAGTTATGTTAACTTGGATACGCTACATCTCCTTTTTTAGAACGTAATATAATGAAGTTATTTAGTAACAAATACATATATTTAATTATTATTTATATATTCATGAAAACAAAAAAATTACGTAAAAAATGGTAAACGGTAAGAGCTACAATTACCAAATTTGGCAAGAATACTCTCCTAATCCATAGGCATCACGAGTTAATTTTTTTTTTCTTTTTTATATTCATCCTATAACATATAGCTGCCATAGGAACGATAGGCCGAAAACCGACATTTAGTTACCAAACCCTTTTGTTTTTCAAGATATCGTTACTAAAATTTGGGTTTAATAGTTTTAGTTCATTTCCAATTACATATCTCAATATTATATATATCGGTTTACTATATCATATAGGTGTCATAGGAACGATCGGCCGAAAAACAATATTTGCTCAAAAAAACTTTTTTGTTTATTAAGATATCGTTACCAAACTTTGGATTTAATATTTTTAAGTAATCCCCAATCGTATTCCCGAATATAATAAATATCGGTGTACTATTACATATAGCTGCTATAGGAACGATCGGCCGAAAAAAAGCTTTTACAAAAAAAATTTTTTTTTTTCTTGAGATATTCCTACACAATTAATACAAAATATTAAAGCAAAAAAAAAATATATTCAGTTTCGGCTTCGGTACAGGGTTTTCTATAGTCGGTTACACCTGACTATAGCCTTTATGTTAATAATTTTGTTTTATTTAATAATTATTGTTGCGATTAGCAGTCGCGGGCAATGTATTATTATTTTCCCTGTCCATGTCACGTCTTCTTTTGTACAAGAAGTACATGAACCGGAAAATTATAGGGCTGATTTCGCCCAGCTTCTTCAAGGTCATATGGCTGTGGTGGCAATTGGCGTTGGTGCTAATTAGCTTAATAGACCGTAGCTGGGTTTTCTCTTATTTCAGATTCCCAATCTTCCTCGCTGTCGCTAGCCATTGGACAAATAAAAAAAAATATAATATGGAAGAATTTCAACAAAAAAAAAATTTTCACGACCCTATTGAACGTTAGAGGAGTAATCGACCTAATGTATTGGGCTTCGACGCTACTTCAATGTTTTTATTGTTTTTCTCTAAAACATGAGAATTTTCTTTTCGACCCTATAAAATGGCAGTGGAATAATCGATTGAGGTTGTTAGTCTAATTCTTTTCACGACCTGCTATCAGTGAAAAAAAAAATTGTATTTGAACAGACTTCCCTTTTTGGAGTTGAATATTATTTGGAATATTTGATTTTATTGTTAATTAATTTATTTTTTATTTTTTTTTACTGTTTACGTTTTTTTGTTATTAATAAAAAATTTTTAATTAATTAAATTTTAATCTTTATTGCTGTTTTTTTTTTATATTTGTGTCTTGCTGATATCTATGGGCTTATTCATAGTATATCTTTTCTTCAATGCCTTATTGTGCATAGAGTATAATTTTAAAATTAGATCAACTACTAATACGGCTGCAATGATCAATAATAAAATCCAAATACTAAAAAGGTCATCTTTGTGATCAACAAATTCTACTCTGTTTATGACATTGGCTGCCGATTTTTCTACCTTGGATTCACTCGAACCCATTTTAAGTAATATTTTATTTTATTATATTTTTTTTTTTATTTTTTTTTCAGGTAGAATAATCGTGCCAATTAATCTAACGATTACAATCTTCACCGTATATTTTTATACTTTGTGACGAACACAAATAATGTGTTGTCACATTATTAATAAATACAAACGCAAAGGTCAGCTACAACAAAAGTTATAATTCGCAAGTGCGAAGTCAGAGAAGTAACACACGGCATGACGTCAGCTATTTTTCACTTCACCGCCTTATAATTCACAATCGGTTCATGTGAAAATTACATGAAGCTAGGAACCAAACAGGAGCAAAGTATCGCTTGACTGACCAAGTCATCTGTGAAACACGGTGTGTCGAACGGAAGGTAAGCTATTTGGGAAAGCTACCAGTGATCGGACGCGGTGAAGAGAGGGGTTGACCGGCGGGTCATACTGTATAACGTTCTGGGCATAGTTATAAGCATAAAGTCGTTGAAAACGAGGAGAACCTCTGCCAACGCAACTCTTAAGCATAAAGTCGTTGAAAACGAGGAGAACCTCTGCCAACGCAACTCTTAAGCACAAAGTCGTTGAAAACGAGGAGAACCTCTGCCAACGCAACTCTTAAAGCAAAAGTCGCTGAAAACGAGGAGAACCTCTGCCAGCGCAACAATTAAGTACAAAAGTCGTTGAAAACGAGGAGAACCTCTGCCAACGCAACTCTTAAGCGAAAAGTCGTTGAAAACGAGGAGAACCTCTGACAACGCGATCATACTTAAGCGCCGAACAATGTCATAATTGGTCTCGGCTAAGTATGCCCGCCCAATAGGTAGGCATTAACCTACTTACAGCACACCGCCCAGGAACACAGACCAGACGTGACGCCCGCAACGAGGGGCACACACACGCACACACGCAGAAACACAGCACGAGGATCACGAAAACCACCTTAAGTTAAGATATCAAGTAGTCAAACAATAAAGAAAGGCCGCGAAGGCATTATTCTTAATAAACATCGATATATATAAGGCCAGGAAGGCCAGTAGGATTAAGACACACGAATCAAAGAAAATAAATAAAGTAGAATTAATTATATAAAACCATCATCAAGTATTTTATTTTGCACGGAATAGCACTGACTCAACACCTTAGCGGAAATTACAAATTTCTGTACGAACCCAGGATTCCGACGAGCATACCTCAGCTAAAACGAGTTCGTTACAGTGGTGCCCGAGCAAATTTGGACAAGGTGGTCAGTTGCTAACGTGTAAGATAATGGAGGATCAGGATCAACTAAGGAATAATGTAGAGAAAGTGCACGGTTGGAAATTCGAGTACGATGGAAATAGTAACCCAATAGAATTCACAGAAATAATGGAAGAAGCAGCAACATGTACAAGAATACCAAAAAATCACATGGTACGAGCGATGCCATTTGTTTTAAAAGGAGATGCGCTAGACTGGTGGCTAACAAGAGAACCAAGACCACAAGAATGGGAAATATTTAAAACAGGATTATTAGCCCATTTCCTCCCTAGTAACTACTATGAGCAATTAAAATATGAAATAGAAACCCGAAGACAACAACCATCGGAAAACATAAAAACATTCATATTAGAGATGCAATATTTAATGAGACATACAGAATATTCAAAAAGAGAAAAACTGGAACGAATATATAAAAATTCGAGGATACAAATCCAATTATACGCCAAGAGATCAGAATTCAATACAATTCAAGAATTTCAGAAATTAGCAGAGGACGTAGAGAGGTTGGAGCAACGAGAACAGTGGACTGGCTTACGGAATTTGGAGGGCGCAGCGACCATACACAGGATTGGTAGGCTGGAGGTATTGGGCCCAGCAGAATCAATCAGCAAGAACAAGATTTTTACTAGCAACAACAGCAGTGGTAGCACCAACCGGCCAGTGGACAAGGATACTATACCAGATAATACGTCACTAGTTCAAAAAAAAGACAATGAGCTGTTTCCTATTCAAAGTAGCAGTGCGACTACAGTTGACTATACTGCCATTAATAAGGGTTCAGAGAGTCATAGCAACAGAGATAACAATAGCATGGGAAAAGTTAAAGCAGAGTCATCGGAAAACAAAGAGGAAACAATGCAAACGTCGATGCAGAAGGATATTTCACAAGATAATCCATCACAAAGTAAAAACGAAGTTATGAAGCACCTTACTATTGGAAACAGTAGCACTATTAATACTGGAGTTGGACATATTGAGAGCAAAAGCGAGAGCCATAAAATAGTGAATTCAGACACAAATAATGTGTTGTCACATTATTAATAAATATAAACGCAAAGGTCAGCTACAACAAAAGTTATAATTCGCAAGTGCGAAGTCAGAGAAGTAACACACGGCATGACGTCAGCTATTTTTCACTGCACCGCCTTATAATTCGCAATCGGTTCATGGGAAAAATACATGAACCTAGGAACTAAACAGGAACAAAGCATCGCTTGACTGAGCAAGTCAACTGTGAAGCACGGTGTGCTTAACAGACGGTAAGCAATTTGGGAAGCTACCAGTGATCGGACGCGGTGAAGAGAGGGGATGACCGGCGGGTCATACTGTACAAAGTTCTGGGCATAGTTTTAAGTATACAAAGTCGTTGAAAACGAGGAGAACCTCTGCCAACGCAACTCTTAAGCAAAAGTCGCTGAAAACGAGGAGAACCTCTGCCAACGCAACTCTTAAGCACAAAGTCGTTGAAAACGAGGAGAACCTCTGCCAACGCAACTCTTAAGCAAAAGTCGCTGAAAACGAGGAGAACCTCTGCCAGCGCAACAATTAAGCCGAAAGTCG
>JBAMBQ010003499.1:0-168253 GCA_037044495.1 Stegana nigrithorax
TTTGTTCATTCGCTTAGTCGTTTGCTTTTTCGGCAGTTACCAAGTCGAAATTTGTTTTTTTTTTCCTGCTTTTTTTTTTTTGTATTTTTCGTTGTTGCAGCTATGGTCACACATACGAAGTCGAACTTGTCTTAAACAGCAAAAATGTGTTAACTTTATCTAAATTGTTAAAACATTTACTAAATGACCTCACGTAGCAAAATACTTGCTTCCTGTGGTGGTATGCAGCGGTCGCCATTTTGTTGTTGTTGTTGTTCTGTTTTTTGTTTTTGTTTTTTGTATTTTTGTTGTTGCTTTACACGACAGCCATTTTGACTACCAAACGAATGACTGTCGTTTATTCTTGCTGTTGCTGTTGTTGTTGTTGTGTGTTGGCACATGTGTTACTCAAGCGGTGCGCGACTATCGCCCAGCGATCGTTGACGCCTTTTTCAGATGTGTGCTGCTGTTTCTTTTTTCCCCTGGATTTTTGTTCTTTTTTTTGTGCGTTTTTTTGCCTGCTTAAAATACGTGACTTTTTTACGCTGAACGAAGGAAAAAGTTTAGAAAGGAATTTTAACATATTCGTCGCTGTAGAGACATGGCCACAGCCGTAGCCGCAGCCAGAGTTCAGTTTCGGTTGGCATGGCTTCGTTTGTTGGTTAGATTTGAGTTGTGTGAAGTTGAGTTTATGTTTGGTAGTCGTTGCCTGTTCGTACGTGTTCGTTTCTACGTTGGCTGGCTTACGGCGCGTATGAGTAATATCCCTTTGGCCGCTTTGTATATGCCGCAGCTTTATTGGTTTTTCAACATGTGCTTTATGGCATTTTGATGCATACAAGAAACCCTTTATTTAAGGCGTTTTAACATTTATTATGCTTATTTTTCTTATTTTTCTTATTTTTTATATTTTCCTGTTTTCTGTCTCGGGCATCACGTAGCTGGCGATTAAGTATACGTATCAAGTATACGGTCTGTTGTACTTTCGCTTAGCTAAGCTGTAGGCATTAAAAAGCCAAATGGTTAGCAACGTTATATTTATAATAATATTTTTGTTGTTCAGTTATTAATTGGAAGCCCCAAGCTACTCTTGCAAAGATTGTGGCACATTGGCCTTTAAGCATAATAAGCTAATGGTCTACTGCCTTATGATTAAAATGTAAATAAATAAAAAAAAAATAAGCTTTAAAAATGCTAATTAATCTGCTTTCTAAGCAATTCGCCTACCAATGATAACAAATTTCAGTGGAAATTTTTAACAAGCAACACCTTCATGTTTAAATAATACTACATGCCATTAAATAATCAGAGCTAAACTCAAAACTAAATCAGCAGTCTGCCATATACATGTGTAAGAGTGCCTATGTTTATTAAAACTCAATTCATTTTGTCGCATAATAATGACGATACTTTTATAAACTCTATGCTAAGCGTGTGTGCCGTTCAAAGTATTACTTCATTTAGTCAAAATATTTCCATTAGCTTAACCACTTAAAAACTACTTGCATAAATTTCCAGGAAAGCCAAATATATTTTACAAAAATATTTGCTAGCTTCGAGACCGAACACACACATAAATCTGCACACAAACTTGCTAACACATGGTCGCCAATTAGGCTACGGCATGGCCGCTTAGGCAGACGCCCAAAAGTATGCAAAATTTCAATCTGTTAACATGCATTTAAATTTTATTGCTTGACAAACAATTTGCTGAAGCTTTTAGCCATGTTTAAGCACAAACAAACTAAGCGACTACTTCAAACCGTAAAAAAAAACAAACAAACAAAAAATGTTCAAAGGCAAACACAAATATTTTTCATATGCAGCCCACTGTCACTATGTCTATTATAGTGTGAGGAGAGAAACCTCGAAAAATCTAACAAATTTGTAAACGTGTGGCATCCAACCTTTTTATATGTAATTTCTATATATTCATTGATATCTTTATGAAGTCATGTGTGCGCAAAGAGAAACACTTCAGCATGAATGCAGAACTTGGCACAAATTTAGAAACTGTTACAGGAGAGAACTTAACATTGCCGAGCACACCTTAATGTACGAGTATCCTCGTAAGTATGCTGTGGCATAAAATGTTGATTTTTATTTTTGTTATTTCCACATGTTGTTTTTTTTTTTGCATGCGGCTTATGAAAAATTATGCTTTATAAATTTACGACTTGACTAAATGGATTCGAGACATTGTTGTTTCTGCAGTGTACCGTGCGACGTGTGTGCGTATGTGTGTCTGTGAATGTGTGCAGGCGTTGTTGTTGTTTTTTCAACTTAGTGTTGCCCAGTCCAAATATGAAAGAGTTCAAATTGTTAGAATTTCGTTGGCGGTTTTTGTTTGCGGCCGCCCAGAGTTGTTTGCAAAATGTCGACCTGAAAAAATGTATAAAGAAATATATTTCATATTTTCCCCTCAGCTCTTTTTTCTACTTCTTTTTTATGTAGATTTGTGTGCGTGGTATGTTGTGTGTGTGTGTGTGTGTGTATGTTGAAAGCATGTTATAATAAAAAATGTTTTATGACATGTGAGAGCATCAATAAAAAGCGCAGGTTTTCGGTGTTTCGGTATTCGTTCGTTTTTATCCTTTTTGTTTTTTTTTTTTTTTTTTTTTGTTTATTTGCATTTTTCATTTTTTTGCATGCGTTTGTGTTACGCTGGGAGCTTTTACATATTTTGGCAAATTACAGTTAAGTATGTGTTAGAATTTACGCTGTAACAGGTTGTAAATAAATTTTTATTAAATTTGACTTTATTTTGCGTATACGAAAGAAAATATTCTTTATTTATTATATCGACAAGCACGAGTAATCCGTGTAGGCACGAAAAGAAGCATATGCAATGTTTTTTAAATGTTTGAGCCGATGCTTTTAGGGTTTTTAAAAGCATCAAGTTTATGAATGTCGACATGTGATGTTTATCCTTGAAAATGTCAACTTGACAGCTTTTTTATGTTTGAAATTCTTTTACCTCAAGAATGATGTTGCCATTAAAGACAGCAACGTTTTTAAAGAATTTTGTTAACAGCCAACTTCACTTTATTTATTTACAGTTCTTTGGCATGCTCAGCAATTGCATTGCTCGGTACTAGATTAAGAATTTCATCCGGCTGTTAAAAACATATAATTTAAAACGGAATTATGCCACTTTGCTTGCTTTTTAGCCTAGATATGATTGTTTATATGCCTAGTAAAAATAATCATTCAAGTTTTCAAGCAAAGCAGAGACATCTTTTTACTAGTGGATACGTATACAATTAGTCAATGTTTGTTGTCAATGCGCTCTTATGTTACGAATATCTAAAACAAATAAAGATAATTTAACAAGAGTATACTTATGTGTGATGCTTAGCTAACCAGCTCACTATGATGTTGCTCATAAATTGTTGTTCAAAATCCAATTAAGTACGTAAATGAAGAAATAATGGAAATCAACCTCATGAAAAAAAAAAAATAAGAAAGAACCAAAAAATTGATGCCATAATTAATGAAACCAAAGTAAAGAGCCACTCATATTTTACGCTTAGAAAACGCTTGGCACATAAATTAAACTGTCCATCATAACTGTGTAAAATGCGCGCGCACAGCAAGGGCACCAACAACAATGCTGCTGGTAATACCACAGACAACAACAACAACAATGACCACAAGCAACAACAAAAGGGAGAAGAAGAAGTTGAGTGCGAAGAAAATTAGCAAGTGCAACAAAGATGTGATACAAGTCACTTCAGCGCCAGAGAACTTGACACTTTATGTTTATAATCTATGCTAATTTTTTGCAGTGTGCGCAATTTTCATTTCTTTTAGTGAAGCATTAAAATTAATGAAGTTAAGACAACAGACAACAATTTTGCTGAGCTATGCAGCGGATTTGCAGGCATGGTGAAAACGAAGCACGCAATGAGCGCCAAAGCTATGCTCAGCTTGACAGAGCGGGAAAGGTGGGGCGGAGCGGCGAATGGGTTATGGCGAAAGCAAAGAAAGACGTGAGCTGGTGTTTGCGTACAAACTTAATCGTGATCTTATTACGCGCGTTAATTACAAAATGGAGATGGGTAAAGAAAGTATAAAAGAAACAGCGAAAAAAAAGAAGCCAAAACAACATAAAAAAAATAGAAAACGCAAAGTAAAGCAGCAATGAAAAACAAAACAACACAAAATAAAATAAAATCAAATAAAAAATGCAGCAGAGCTTGTTTCATCATTCGTTTTACACTTTTAGCTCAGCCCGGGGGGTGGGAGAGAGAGAGATTTGTGGTCGTCCCCTTGCACTGGCTGCTGACTGATTCTAAAAACGACGTTTATTCTTTATACGTTACATTTTCTTTTTGTTTTTGTTTTTGTTCTTTTTTTTTTTGTGAATGCAACGTTGCATGCAATACTTTTTAGTGTTGCAACGCTTTGCAACAGTGTCTCAAATGATGATGCCATTTTTCTTCTGCGATGCATAGCAGGTCGCTTGGTCGGTTGGTCGCTCCGTTGGCGTTCGCTCGCTGTTAGCAGTGCGCGCGACCGCGTCCGTCCGCGTGTCTGTTGAAGCGTGCAGAAAATAAGTCGTAAATAATGCGCACGTCATGTTCATAGCGCAACACGAATACACGATGTAGATTTACGCGAGCGTGTCCCGGCGCAGAGCTTAAGTCCTTTTTACTGGCCAAAGGATGTTCGGGGTTTGTATTATCAGTATTTCTGCGTCTTAAATAATTTAATGAGCATATAAAGACGTAATAGTTGTAAATCTTTACATTTACATAATACGGAAAAGTTATTGGTAAATTAAAACTATAAAAATCCTGTGTGCCTTGAGCCTTGCAGCATATTGGAATTTGCAGATTAATCGACACGATAAGCATGATTGGAAAGTGCACAAGGGATATATGACAAAGCACTGAAGCTGTGCATTGTTTTCTTTCTTATGGAAAGCACAAAATATTTTTGAATATGCCTTTCAAGTTTGTATTGCCTCACAGGCATTAAATATAAAAGCATGAGAAGCAAATTAAACATAGGATGGGAATCGACGCAGTGGGTAAAAATATTTTATTATTACATTTATATTTTTATATTTTTACTTAAATTTATTATTATTATTAATTTTTATTTTTTTTTTTTAATAATATTAAAAAGAAAACCATAGAAATCAAAATTTATATTTCTTAATTATATTGTATTATTTCCAAAAAAAACTTTAAGCAACTAAAAAAAATTTGTTTTTTGAATAATTAACAGGACAAACTTTTCCAGAATTATCCGTTAACTAAATTTGTGAGTATGTTAGTTGATAATTATTAGTTAAAATACTCAAACAAATCTACGAGACCATGAACAGACAAACGGGTCAAAAACACTCTACAGCCAAGAGCCAACTGCAAGTAGTCAACTATGAAAAGGAGAAAAGAGAAAATCATAAAAAAAAGCAAATCAAGTCGGAAATGATGTTCGTGTGAATATGTTAGTTGAGCAAAGGTATCCCACTTCATTATAATTGCTTACTGCAACTGTCTGCGCGCCATAATTTTCAATTAAATGTTTTTTATTTATGCTTTGAAGAATTTATGCTGTACTTCTGTATTTATGTACCCGTTAGCTTATGTTCCTTTTTGTTGCTGTTGGCGCTGTCTGCATTTGACTAGATCGTTCACTGCCGACATCAGCGTCAGCAATGACATCATCATCGTCTTCATCACCATCATCGACATTATCACTGCCGTCTGCACTTTGTCTTTAGCCCGACATAAAAAGCATCCGAGTACTTATGGGGGAGTGGCTGCCGCCGCTGTCAGTGACGTTGCCTACGCATTTGGCATGCTTTAACATACAACGTGATTGCCTCAAGCCGCCCCTTTTTACATACACACACACACACACACTCACACAAACACATATATACCCACATTCATATATATATCGCCATGATTATGTGCATTTACAGTTAAATTAATTTCACATTTTAATGCTAAAAACTTTTTACATGACGCCGCAAACATTCAACCGCAGAGTTGCTCGCTCAGTACTTAGCCTGCTACAGGCAAGCAGGCAGGCAGGCAGGCAGATAGACTGAGCGACAGACAGACAGATAGACAGACGAAGGGCTTGTGTAGAGGCTCACAACGTGAGAGTAGAGTTTTCCTATGCTTTCATGCGACAATTAGTTGAAAATTCATTTAGTAGAAAAACTCTGTTTAAATTTTCGGGCTTTTTCCTTTTCCTTTTCCCTATTCCTTTGTTGCTGTTGTTGTTGTTATTGTGGTTATTGTTGTTGTTGCTCTATGTAAGTCGCTTATCAAAATGTTTTTATCACATTATCTTCGAAAGCTAAAATTTATATTGAAAGTTTCAGGGAGATGGCCTTTGTTGTTGCTGCAGCTAAGAAAATCAGATTAATTGCATGGTGAATAATATTTTCGGTTAGAGTTTCTGTTATAGATAGCCAAAGTTGTGCTGAAGTTGTGTGTGCACGATTACGCACACAAATGGAATGCAATTAAGTTGAGAAGACGCAGCAGGCCGAAGTAAAGTGACAACAACAAACTTTCCTCCGTAATTGGTTTTGGACTGGGTGGGCTGGGCTGAGCCAAGTATCTAATCAGTTTAAATTTAATGGCATTGCCTACACTTGAAAAGGAATACGTTTATAAGTTTAATGCACATTAATTTAATGCTAAAATATTGAAATGCTTGAGACAAATCTTATTGGCGAGAAGCAGCAAATATGTAACACATCCCTGCAAATGTGCCATGTACGTGGGATACGATGTTGCTTCAGCTACATATGTGCCAAAGTGTTTTCGGTAATTTCTTATTTTTTTTTATTTGAATTTATGTAGTCAGCTTAGTTTGTTTGTGTGGTTAAGTTAGAAGCTAAGCAACTTCAAATCGTATCAGTTCTGAGAAGCCCAAGACAATTATACGCTGCAGAATGATTAATTTGTCGTTTTCTTGACTGAGGTAGATCTGTCAAGTCTTCGATGTTAAGCCTAACTGGCAGCAATTAGTGCTAATTATGCTTTGCTTTAATTAAACGCATAAGCAACTTAAGTTAAAGCTTAGCGATTCAATGTCAATGTCCTGAGCAAGGCTATGCTAATTGAAACTGCTCGATGGATGTTAACAAATGCTCCACCAACTCATTAATAATTCCAGCGAACGTTTAAGTGACCTTCGGAATGTTTAATTTTTTTATGCTTTAAGTGTAAAGCAAACTTAACAAACGGATGATATGAAAGGTCGTTAAAACCTTACAAATACCCTACCAATAACAGACCAGACCAGACCTAACCGTTGTCGACACAAGTTGCTTTATGCGTATGTATATATGTAAGTGTGTGTGTGTGTGTGTGTGTGTCACAGTGCAGCAGAAAACATCAACAGTTGTTAAATAAATAAAAGCCTTAAAAATGCTAATTGAATTTCTCGATACACGCAAATGAACTTTATTTATAAACCATTTACAAGTGGCAACCAAACGGACGATTGTGCCTTTACAAACCGATAGCTGTAAGGATGCAAGGCAAGGCTTTCTTGTTGCCCCAAGGCAAGGCTGCACACATACAAAGAAATAATAAAAAAAGAATAAAGCGAAAACAACAAATAAAACAGCATAAACGAAAGAGAAGAAAAAAAAAAAACAAAACAAAACGAAGTAAAGAAAAGGATTTCAAAACTAAAAGAAAAAATGCAGATGTGTGTTGCGAGTGTGTGTGTTAGTTTGGGCTAAAAACCAAAGTGCCTGGGATATGCGAAACCCGAAAATGTCGTTCAACAAACTGACCGCAACTTTTCTATTTAAGCCTGACATAATGGAAACTAACAGACAGCACTGCGACTGCCCGAATTTGGTAACTTCGTGTGTAGCACACACACACACACACACACACACACACAGAAACACATATAAGGCACACACTGGCGGACAGGGCTCAACGTCGCATCAATGTTGTCAATGGCTGCGCATTTGTTGCGCTTTCGTTGCCATGCTCACACTCGTATCGGTCGCCTGTCGGTTGTTATAACTTGTCCGTTGTCTGTTGTCTGTTGTCCGTTGTCTGCTGCTTGCTGCCTGCTGCTGGTTTGCTTGTTTGTTATCCTGCCAGTTATCCTTTTCTGTGTTATCCTTCGTTTTAGTCGGCTGCCAGTCAGCCGGCTTACAAAACTTCTCATTCTCATCTTATGCTCCTCCCTCTTGTATTTCTTCTGCTTCTTCTTCTTCTGTTGCTGCTGCTGCTGCTGCTGCTTCTTTTGTCTCCTCCCCAGTGCTCAGTCACTTGTCTTAGTACGCCTTTATTGATGGCTAAACATTTGTTTTTGTCGGCTTCTGATACTCTATCTTGCCGCTTGTCTCACTTACACTTGATGACTTTCCAAAGTCCATTTTGGCATTAAATCTTACAACTTGGATATAAACTTGTGCGAAAATCCTTGACTGAAACATTTTTCGCTATCGCAATTTGCTCAGTCCAGTGGTCAACTGCTGTGATTTATAATTATGTCTTGGTTGGCATTAAAATGAAAGTTATGCGCATTGTGTCGCCATTTTGTTGCATTTCCGGTGTATATTTTTTTCTGCAGTTTCGTTGTTTCCTTGCTTTGCAACGTTTTTGTTTGGTTTTTTCTGTTTTTCTACTTACGTTTCGTTTGCTTTTTTATTTGCTTTGCGTTGCGCACGAATTATTTAGCATGAACTATAAAAACCAAAAGCTTAGCTTACTTTTATTTGTTGTTGTTGTTGTTGTTGTTGCTGTTATTGCTGGTACCATTTGTTGGTTGTTTTCTGTGGCATGCCATGTCCATGTTTTTGTTTTTTTATTTTTTTCGGTTGTAAATACGCGACTGACCAAAAGCCGCTTATAACCGTAATCCTGTACAGGTTTATGCGGCATTTAGCCGCATAGTCAATTGTTAAGCGGACTTGCGACATTTTACACAAATTTTTTCTTAGTGGCAACTGCCGGCACTCCATTAAAGCGTATAAATAAATAAAAGTTCGTCATTTGTGAAAATTGTTTTCGATTCAGTTTATGGTTAATTAAAAACATTATTTTATTTTTTGTCAACATTTTTGTCAGGTGAGCTTGCTAATTGCTACGCTTGCATATTTTTCCTAGAAGGCTGTGACAATCGGCACAGTTAATTAAAGTTGACAACAAATGCGAAATCATGAAGTCGGCTGTTGCCTGTTTTTCATCGTTGATTTTTAAAAGAAGTTTTTGCTTAGCTCAGCGCTTTTATTTATGATGCGACTC
Source organism: Stegana nigrithorax (assembly GCA_037044495.1). Taxonomy (NCBI): domain Eukaryota; kingdom Metazoa; phylum Arthropoda; class Insecta; order Diptera; family Drosophilidae; genus Stegana; species Stegana nigrithorax. The sequence goes on from JBAMBQ010003499.1 coordinate 9,228, forward strand.
GTATACAAAAAAACTTTAGTTTAAACTGGCTGGGCAACAAATTAGATGAGTTAAGCACGTTATCCAAGCTTAATGCGTCATTTCAAGCATTAAGTTGAATTAAACTAAGTTTTAACTTTCAATTTGGCTAAATAAATAAACTACAAAACCTACCTAATTCATAAACAGCCACATAATTTTCAATTAAAACTTAACTGAGTAAAAAGTATTTGCATGTGAAATACCTGATTACGCATACGCCCCGTTGACTTTATAGCATATTTTTGCAAATTCAACAAATTCTAATTTGACATTAGTGCAGGTCCGAAAATAGACAAATAAACAAATAAATGAATGAATATTGTGCAAATGTTTCCAAAATTTACATACTACATGCAAAAATAGAATTTTTCTCTTTCTGTTTATGTCAGGCAAAAATTTTGTTAATTATAATTGTGGCAAAATTATTTTGTTAATTAAGTTTATTTAAATTTAATTTGCATTGTTGTGTTGTGGTCATTTGCTTTTAGTTTTAGCACAGCTGTGTGTGCGCAGGGCCGCACGGTGGGCATGAAACCACATAAAACACATGCAGCCATATTAGCAAAGGCATTTTATGTTATTGTGAAAATATTCAATACAAGTGAATGGTAAAAATGTTATGAAATTATTTTCAACTAGCAATTTGTAAAATGTACAAACATATTTATTACGCAGCATCATGGCGGTTTTGGGCTTAGAAAATATTTCAATTATGCGTTCAATTTCGACACCAGCTCAGACTACGCAGGTGTTAAAAATTTGTGATATGTTGATAATATTTTGCAATTCTATGTTGCAATTTAAAATAAATATCGGTAATAGCCGAGCTTGTTTGCTCTATGCAAGGTAATAACAAATGTCTGTTTCCAAGCATAAACCATTGCGGCTTTAACGGCTTTAATGGCTTTAATGGCTTTAATGCGGCTGTTGTTGGATTTTTTGTGCATGACAGGCCGAACGTTTCCGAAAATGCACTCAACTCTCGCTTTGTATTAGAAAATGTTAATTTTGCTAGAAATTTTGCTGATATGCTGTGAGGCGCCGTCACGCACACACACACGCAAACACATAAGCTTCCTCTGCTTTGAGTTAAGTGCTCGTGATGCTGTGAGGCAGTTACGTACTTGGTGGGTAACTGCTGCTGTGCACAGGCTTTGTTATTTACGCATAGGCACATGTGGCCAAGAACAATGATAATTTCGGCAGGCAGTCAAGCGGCGTCAGTCACAGTGCGTCAACGTTCATATCGACTCGACTTCCATGCATGCCAACTTCGCATACAAATCAATTGCTTCCGTATCCTTCGTCGTTGCCGTCGCTGCCAATGTGTCTGGCGCATTGCATTGTGCGCAGTGGCCGTGCAGAGTTTGGTTAGTTCCAGGCGATGATGGCAATTGGCAGCCGGAATGTTGCTTCAACTCCTGGTGAGTGCGACCCTAATTCGTAGCCATGTTCGTTTCATTTTGTTTTTGGCCCACAGCGCGTATACGCAATGTCTGCTCTGCCACGTCCTTTGCCAATGTGCAAATCGGCATAAGCGCCATCAGTTTTGTTTGAGTGTGTGTGTGTGTGCCATTGTGTGCCTATTGCAATATTGAAAAATTCTTTTTCCCCATTCAGCATTTTGCTTTGTCTGAAACGAGTTGTATGTGTGTGTGTGTGTGTGTGTGTTTTTCCTGGTAATATTATTTTCCTTTTTTGCAGGTGTTTCCATTGTAAAAATATTTTTTGTGTCAACTGCATAAAGCTATTCCTCTGCTACGTGTGAGCTTTTCAGAATTTTCATTTTGCTGCTGTTGTTGCTCCTTTCGTCGGGTGTAATGAACTTTTGCTTTTGCACTGCGTCAGCGTATTGAAATTTAATTTGAATTTCGACAGCTTTTGCTTCTTTTTTCTTTTACTTCTGCATTTTGCATTTGTTTCTGTTTTTTTCAACATAACTTTTATGATTTTCAGCAGTGCGTATGAGTTATTTCAATTTAGGTTCTAAGCCAGCTTCGTTTAAAAAATACACAAACAAAGTTTCAACTGCTAAACAAATTCGACCCGGTACCAGTTGACATACTAAAATTCATTTAATATTTGCTCAAAATATTTAAATTCTGTTTCTTTTGTTTTTGTTTGCAATCAAAAGTTTTAAGCTGTGGCACATATTCGTCTCTCAGTTTTCGTCTCTCTTTGTTTTGTCTCAGTTGTCTTATTGCTTATGACAACAAAGGCATACCTTGAGGCATAGAAGAGACGAGTTTCATTGAAATAAAAACCAGTTCTATGCGATTATTGAAGTTAAGCGTTGAATTGCAGGCTGCTGTGTCGAAATTTCAACTTAAAGCGCAGTTCGTTGAAGGTCAAAGAAGCCTGTCCTTATACACTTACTTTGGAATAAACTTATAATAAGAGGTTCGTTTTGTGTGCGGCAACTTATAGGACAACTATAGCACAATCGAAGCTATAGTGTGTTTGTGCTTATGGAAATACTGAGCGTTTAGGGAGACGTAAGAAACACGATTGCTTATGTAAGTAAGATAAAAGCTGTAAAGTTTATCTTAACATGGCAGCAGTCCACGAATACTCTGCTCACATTTGCATAATAACAAAAAACCTTAATGACAACATTGAGTGACATAAACATCGAACCAATGACATTGCAATACTCACCGTGCCAACACTGAAACCTCGATGGACCAACGCTGCAACATTGCAATGTACTTCAGTGTTTTGTAAAATGTACAAAAATTGAAATTTCTTTGCCAACTTAAAAGAATTTCGACTATGCATACTGACAGTTTCTTTCATTAAAATGCCGACATGACCATCTTAAAAATATTTTAATTTAAGTTTGAGAGCAAATTTAAATAGAATTAAAAAAAAAAACAAAATATAAGAAAAGTGGAAACAAAAGTTCTTGGCTTAAACAATTTAAAGAGCAAATTATTGACATAAACAAAACAGTAAATGGCGGCTGCAGATAGCCAACCCCGAATAGGCGACCAACGGTGGCACTTAATTTAACAGATTTGCATAAATGAACGCTGCCTTAGGCTTGTGTCATGGTTTAGCGACGGATGAAGGTCTCACAAGATGACAGCAAGGTCAACAAATCATGCATATAGGCGGCAAACTTTGGCTTACTTTTTATTATTGTATCTCGTTTTATTTTTTTTTTTTTATTTTTATGATTTTTTTTTTTTTATTCTTTAAGGCCTGCCATAGGCTTTGTTTTGTTTTTTAATAAAAGCAGCCAAAGCGCGCGATAGCTATTAAAAAGTATTTCCGAAGTGTTTCGAGCCACAAAAAAGTTTTTCCTTTTTCTGGGTTATTTTTTGTTTCTTTTTTTTTTTGTTTTTTTTTCTGCGTTTGTTCGTTAAGAGTATATGTATATGCATGCATATTTTTGTTAGGCACTGTAAGCAGAAGCAGGTGTGTTGGCTTTGTGGGGCGTGCGAATAAGTTTTTGGCGGCTGAGATGAGTGCGAAAAAGAAACTTATAAGATAAATTACAAGCTTGGCATGATTAATGGTTGCAAATAGGTTACCTTGGTGTCTAAGTTGTTTTTTGTATAATTTGTCTTACTATTTGCTAAAACGCAGAAAAGTTGAAATATCTTGCGCCTCTATATGCGGAAATTGCTTGTTCTGCTGTGCGGCATCGCTGTGCGCGCCAGGGCGTAGAAAGGTCACAGTTTTGGTGCCAAAATGTGGCCAAAGAATTCAAAGCAGAATACCCTTTTACTTCTTATAAATGAAGCATGATTTGTTTATTATTATCTTACATGTGTCAGTCGCCTTGGCTGCACGCGCAGACCCCACTGACCCAATGGAAAATGTGAAATATGCCAATCGATGATAAATGCCGTGATATGTTAACCAAAAATTATGTAATAAGAAACATGTGATGAATGTTATGCAATTCATCTAACGTTCTTATCATGAAAATTTAACCGCTACTTAGCTTATGTAACTTTCATGAAAGTTCTTGACACCATTTTTGCCAGATTTAAGTTATACAGTTACTTAGTTGATTTACTTCGGCATTGCTTTCCAATTGGGTCTGCTGTCAATACGGTTAAAGCTAATTAAAGCAAATTAATCAAATTCAGTGCGACTTGCTTACTTACCGCAGTCATCAGCATAAATGGAGACACAGACGTTAACACATTCACAGCTAATCAACGCACACGTGTCCGAAGTGGACATGGCAGCAAATCTGTGTCGGCCAATGTACGCAGTCGCCTGATGCACACACACGATAGCGTCTGTTCTAAGCGAGTTTTGGCGAAAACAAAAACAAAAAGAAAAAAGCAAAAAAAAATTCGAAATCGAAATGATTGATGTCGCTTGTCAATATTTCATAAAATGTTGATTTGTTCATTTTATTGTTTACATGCATCAATTTTCAACTGAGCAAAGCAAATGTGAACGATCCTCACATGCTGCTGCACGACACACTTTTTGCCATTTGTTTGTTGTTCAGCTTTGCTGTTTTTTTGTTTTATTTCATATGTATAATATTTTATGTAGTTTTTGTTTTCGTGCGCATGTTGAAGTTGATTATGCAGTTTCATCTGTTCCATTTTTGCTGTCAATAGCGACAACATGTTTATGTTTATTTGCTGTTGTTGTGATTATTTCTAGCAACACATTCATCAATTCAACTGCAGAGCCATGACACGAACACACAGGACTGCCGTTCGTTGTGTTAATCCTGTAAGCGAGGGGTGTAGTAGGCCATATGGCTGACCGCAAGTAAGACAGCGAACTCAGGTATGACTTTTGTGTGCTGATAACTTTTTCTTTTTGTACGTCATTTACTTGTTTGTGTGTGTCTTACAGAGCAGTTGGTAGTTTCATATTTGGAAGTGTCTCTCATATGAATCACACTTGGGTATTGTCATTTTAAGTTAGGATACCTAATTAGTAAAGGAAAATCTACAGAAAAAATTAATTATGTTGGGCACCTGCTGCTTCCAATCTAATTCGATATTTGAGCAAACATTTGAGTGTGTGTCATAATTAGTCAGATTATCCTTTTGCCAAGTTTAAGTCCATTTTAATATGCATATCCTCCCTTGCGGCTGATGTACATTTTAATATTTTAATGCTTAATGGTAAATTTGATTAGGGCATGGGCATTCTGTTTCCATTTTCTAAGCTTAACACAGTCAGCCACTCACTCCTGTGTTGCAGGGGTGACAGAACCCATCAAGCGTGCAAGTCCCTTTTTCAAATTAAATCCACAAGTACATGTTGCCTATTTTCTTTTCCACACACACACACACCCTTCATTGCATACACCTATTGGAGGCAAAAAAAAAAGAAAAAGAAAAGAAAGCTAAATAACCAACGTAGAATATTTTCAATTTTCTTGCGAGCCATAACATTTTTTTTTATATTTCTACAAACAAATTGTTGCCGTGTATTGTACAAAAAAAAAAAAAAAAAAAAGAGGAAAAATAATATAAAAAAAAAGAAAGTGTAAGAAAAATGCCAGGCCGCAAATCTGTTCTACGTTTGTGCCTATTAGGCGCAGCGACGGACTATAAACGATGCTGTAAAATTTACAGCTGAAAAACTAACAAACCAAAGTAAAATAACCGTATAGAAAAAAGTGGCAGTAGCAGATTTTGGGTATGCGCAGACTAAGGAAATAAAAAAAAAAATAAAAGCACAGAAAATAAAATAAAATAACAGTAACTGAATACTGGCAAATAGACCAGTTCAGGCCAGTCCGTCTGGCTTTGGCTCAGTAGCAAATGGCATTCCGCTCCATTATTGAAATGCTTTAACTAGATTTGTTGTTGCTTTTTCTATTTTTCTGTTTTTGTTTTTTTTTTTTTTTTTAGCTTATTTAAAGTATAAAGAAAGAAATGGACCCCAAATGCTAAAGCCACAATGCTTTGCTTCTCGTTTTGTTATTGCACTACATGCTTTTTCCTATTTTAATTTTTTTATTTTTATTTTTTGCTTTTTTCATTTTATTTTTGTTGCGGTAGAAAAGCAAAACTATGTCTGGTTATATTTTTTTGGGCTTTTTACGAGTAGAAGCCGTTTCCTGACTTAAAAGAACGAAACTATTAAAATGCCGGCGACACCATACATTATTTATATGTTGGCCTGTGTGTGTGTGTGTGTGTGCTTGTTTATTTGTATATATATTTTATTTCACTTGATTTTATTTTTATTTCCTTTTTTTCTTTTTAGCACTTAGTCTTTCTTCTACGCTGCAGGCTGAAGGGAGGCAAGTTGTGTGTGTGTGTGTTTGGCAATGCGTTGGCTTAAAATAGGCGGAAATGGCTTTGGCCGCAAGGCGCAAGTTGGGCGGTCTGCATGTACATACATAAGTAAATAGAAATGCTCAAACAAAATGAAATAAATTTTACACATTTTAACAGCAATTTCATTTCAGCGAAGAGTGAAACCGTGCGATTGAAGAGAAGTGTTGGCAAAGCAACCGACAGCCGGCATTCGGGTTTGTGTGTGTGAGGTGGGCATGCGGTGCGGACAGACGACACGACTGCTAAGCTTAAGCCAAAGACGCAGACACTGGCGCAGGCGGGCAGGCACAGCTGGGTCCTGGACTGCTCAGTAATGATGCGCCACGTCTGACTTGAATATGAACGTAGCCATGATTTTTGCTTTTGTTTGTTTACTACTTTTTTGCTGTTGGCTTTTGGCACACGTGCAGCACATTTGCAAAACACGAGGCAATGGAAAGCTGCGCACAGCCACTGAGCGAAACAGTATAACACAAACTGCCATTAAGTTACCCATTAGCTTGGTTAATTATTGTTTTTTTAATTATTTAAATAAACATTTTTGGCATTGCTCTTTTTGTTTACTCATTACACTGCAGGCAAAGTTGATTCGTTTATGCGCCAAAATGTACTTGCTATGGAATCAGTCTCTCGTTCTTATTTATGCTTATGCAAAAGGTTGTTATTAGGCAATAACAATATTCGGCAATTTAAATAGTTTGTGGGCAACTTCACACGCTGAGAGCATACCCAATCCACAATTCAATTTTTTTTTTTTTTTTTTGCTTTAATATTTCGTATTAATTATGCAACGAAAAACAAAAAATCTTTTCTTTTTTAATTTTTTTTTCCTGTGACAGCTTTATGATATAATAAGCCGACCTATATACAATATTGATACATGTGATTTGACATTACCTAGAACTATTAAACTAACTAAATTTGGCAATGATATCTTATAAAACAAGAGTTTTTGTTAGTATATCTGGTTTCCGCTCGTTGGCAGCTATAGGTTGAATATCGCAAAATAAAATAAATTCATTAGCAGAGTCTTCGCGTGGATAATTTGGTGAATGCTCCAAACTTACGTCCAAGTTCCGTGAGTCCATGCGGTCAGACAGACGGACATGGCTAGCTAGTGGGTCCTGCCATGTCTTTTTTTGCTTGTTACATTCATTTGCAAAACTTTAATATACCTTTACCAATTTCTTGTACTGGGTACAAAAACTGCATTTGGTTTTAACCACGAATTGAATTTATTGTTTCTCCATTTGTGCCAAACAAAACAAATGACGAACTCTTATTATGCTGTATACAGGTTATGACATTTTGTTCACAATCTCGAAATTAATTAGCCATGAATATTTTGAATTTGCACAAATAATTTTGCAATTTGATAAGTTGTCTACACGAGCAATGAACACTTTGCTTTGGATTTCTGTTGAATGTGTCTTTGACTATTCGCGGTTGGTTGCCATGCTAGTGGTCGCCGTGGTCACCGTTGATGGCTTGCAGTAGGTTGAACAGGCGTTGGCGCAGCTCGAAAGGATTGATGCCGCGATGGCTGTGCGGATATGGTGTCATGCTGAAACGTGTCGGTTTCCTGCGACGGCCGACGTTGGCGGCATCGCCTTCGTTTGGTGGCGAACTCGAGTTGTCTGCATCGGCGAAGGTAACCGTTCTCTCTAAGTTTGGATTGTTGGACATATTTACGTGATGGCTTACACAGCAATGAATTTGAACCAAAAGTAATTTCTGTATAATTATTAAAATGCTTTGTAGATTTTTTTCAACGAAATATTTTATTTATGACTTTCTTACTGTTGAGCAAAGTGAGTTTGGTTTATTGTTTTTTGTGAATAAAAATCAACAGAATGTCGATTTTTGATTAATTTTACAAGGGTTATTGCGTTCGTTTTATTTGTTTTTATACTATTCGATTCAGTTCATCGGTTACTCGTGTCGTTCTTCAATACATTTCAATATTGCCACGTTATTTTGTTTATTATGCTCGCTGAATATTCATGAAAATAATTTCCTTTGTAGACTTGGCTTTGTCTGGCCGGTAAGCCGGCGCTCAGCGGTTTGCATTGCCGGTTAAGTGCCTGGCTACGTGCCTGGGCGATGACTTTTAAGCGGTCATTAAGTTCATGCGGTGCGACATTTTTACACTCTTGTCTCTCTGTTTTTAATATCCTCTTTATTTTGAGTTTGCCTTCCTTTCATTACACTTATTTGCCTTACTTTTCTTTTATTTGACTTTTATTTGTGGTGCGGTTTTTAACGGTGAAATTGTCTTTCACACCGGCACATCTTAATTGCACAGGTCCGTGGCTGCGTGTGCTGCTTCTTAGCTGGCAATACGCCTCCTTAAGAAGCGGCTTAATGAGTTTCTTATTGCTTTGCTCTCTGCACAGATTGGACTCTTAATGACGCAGACTTATGTTAACGATTTCTCAAACAACGCTTAGCCAAGGTCAGCGCAGACTAATGTCCCTTCAATCTGAACGTGCATTGTTTCTATATTTACTGACAATATTCGGCAATCATAAACAGTTTTAAGAATGTGACAAAAGCCAACAATTTTTATGCTAAACTTAAAAAATAAATATTATCCTAAACAAAAACAATGCAACACAATACGCTTAAATTTGTGAGAGCCAAATATTTCAATTAAATGTTGTTGAATATATAATAATTGATTTAGTTCTTATGCTGTGACTGAACAATGAAATCAAAAATGATCATGCATGTTTGCTCTTAATTTACCTTAAACTTCAGTTAAATAAATTAACTTTTGCTTTAATTAGAGAACGTCTAAAGACCTATTCATGTAATAAAACAATACATGTCTTTTTGATGTCAGTTATTATGGTTTCAAAACAATTTGTGAAACAAATGCTTTTTAATTGGCATACAATTAGTCATCAATTCATTTTCGTTTTCTTTTTTTCATCTATTTTAATCTTTCTTAGACTTGCATATAAAACTTAATCGCATTATTTTCTAACATGAATTCAATACATTTTCACAAATTAATGCATGCATTGAAAAGTTTCAAAGGACACTGACTGGTTGCATCGACTTAAACAAAATAGCCAAATATGTTCAAAAGTTAATTGGCTAAAGCGGCTAATAAACAAAGCAGAGGTCGATGAGTTAAAAATTTAAAATTTTATGCAAATTAAACTTGTTTTTTTTTTTTTATTTGACTTGATTCTCTTTCTCGATAATAAAGTCTTCAATTTGTCTGCGTTCGGTGTGCTGCGGCTGATAAATGCAAACTGCATAAAGCCAACTGCTGCGTTGACGAGTCGATCTACTACATCATCATTGCCATCACAATCGTCATTAGCACAGTTTAGGAATAATCATAATCATGCAGATTATAGACTACGAATGAATTTAATGCGTAACTTGATTGGCTTGGCTGGCGACAGCAGGCAGCAGGAGTCCAAATGCGAGTGGCATGCGCTGAAACGTAAAATTTTAAAATTAACATTCTTAATTTAGCACACTTAGCGGCGCTTAGCAGCGCTTAGCCTTGAGGATACACAAGCAATTGTGCGCCATATCGGGAAGGCTGAGACTGGGGCTGCGGCTGGTGCTGGAACTGAGGCGAGACATAAATTGAAGTGCGCACATTATGCGCAAAAGTTAGTTTGCCTGCCGAATTGGCAGCAATTGATTTTGTAGTAATTAGCAATCGGGTGGCATCGGTTGGCGGAGGGTAATGGTTGGGTAACGGTTGGCAGTTGGAGCTGTTTGCTGCCTGTAAGTGGCAACATTTGTCAGGAAATGCGCCAATTTCACAGTCATAGTCTCAGTCGCATTCGCAATCGTAGTCGCAGTCTGCCAATGCTTTATTTGTTATCGTTGTTGTTATTGTTGTTGTTAATGCAAATCAAAATGAAAATGACGATAGTTAAGTTAACTGCCAGGCGAAATGCGAACGACTGGGGCTCATATTGCGCAAACGTGATTTTATTTATTAATTGCTAAAATGTTGCCAAGCGTTGTTTGCTGCGAGGTTTCATTAAATCGCGACCGGATAAACGCAGAAGATAAGCACGAGTATATACTTTAAAGCGTGGCAGGGCGAGGAGGAGCGGGGCTGGGTGCCATTGCGGAGTTAAGTCAGAAGCGCACAGGCATGGAAATGTTTAAATAAATCAAACTCAAGTAGCTGCTTTTGTCTGGCGCTTGGTGTGCTGACAACGTCACCCATACCCAGGGATGCCGGATAAAGCGCCAAAAATCACACAAACAACTTGAGATTGATTGTGCGGTTGCTGTGGTGTTGCCGAGTGGTTGGATGCTTGGCTGGCTGCTTGCTGGCTTGGAATGACGATTGGTTGGCTGGCTGGCAGGATGGATGGATTGGCAGACGGTTGGATGGACGGGTGGATGGCTTTGATTGGCGTGGCAAGGCATGTTAAGCACTTTAATTATCTTATGCTCAATGCGCCTTAAGTAACACACACACTCTCTCTCTCTCTCTCACACTTCCTCTCTAATGCATACTTCTTCTCTTTTATTGTTTACTTGTTATCTCGCCTACAGCTGCCATTTCTTCTTCTGCACAGTTGGGTCCTTTGCATTATGCGTGAAATGAACTTCAAATAAACGTCATAAACTGGCAACGCAGACACTTATGCATGCACTCAGCCATTCACATTTTACCATATACCCATGCATACATGTGCAAAGCTGTATGACTTCCGCTTTCCCCCTATTTCGCTCCCTTTCGCTTATGAAGTGCCGCACTTACATGTATTATTACTACACTCAGTTAGTCAGACGCCATCTTTAATTGAGCGCATTTGAAAGGCGCCAATGAAGAGCGGGCGGCTGCCGTCGCTTGCGGACTTCGACTTGCGTTTGTAATATTACAATATAATTATATTTTTTTTTGTTTTATTCTTATACAGTCAGTATGATATGAAGCTAGTTTTTTATTTTATAAATGAAGTAGCTGCCAAAGTGTATGTGTTGGGGTTAACGAGACTGAAGCGCATGCATATGCAAACCGTCGACCAAACATATGTCTATACTACACACTCCCATGTGTAAATACACTTTGCACAGGAAAAATAGTTCACTGTCAGTGAATAACTGTTACATAGCTCTGACCAATTCGGTTTTAAAACTGTTTTAATATTGGATGATTTAAAAAGTATCCGCGGTTTTTTATACTAGATCACGTTGATACCCATATTATACTGGTAGTTTTGTAATTCATCACTCGTGTAAAAAATTATATTGATTGAAAAATTAGTGAAGAAGAAGAAAGATAAGTGCCGGAAAATTTTTGTAGAGGATGCTGTGAGTGAACGCCAGACCCAGGAGTTGTTTGCTCAATATAACTTTTTACACGAGCGAACAATTGCAGAACTGTCTTCACAAAAAATGTCGCCTGAAATATCAGCTTTCAAACATGTATTCGTTTGACACAATCGGATTAATGTTACTCCATATATGAGTGTGAACACCAGAAAAAACCGCGGATACTTTTTAAATCACCCAAAAAAATAACTAAAACTGAGGCAGTGGAAAATGTTGTCACTAAAATTTAACAACTTAAAGCCTTTTGATTTTTTTTTGTTAAAGTATTTCAAAAAGCGTTAGTCTTTTAAACTGAAAATTCTTATTCAAGCGAAAATTGCTTTCATTTGATTGCAGCTGCATTTTTTCGTCGCTGATGGTTCGTTTGTGGCTCCGGCTTTTGTGTGTGAGAGGAGAAAAAACTCGTTTTAATATTTGACTGTGGCACATTTGACGCCTCTTTCGAGCGCACTCTAAACATTTTAATGGCAACGCTTATGTGTCTCACCCAGTCGATATGCCCAACTGCCGCCACTCCTGCCGCAGCAGCTTCTCACTGCTGCAGGCAGGCAGGAATGGATGTTTGGTGGCTGGGTGGGGTCGTTTGGGCGCTTGTGTCTGCCATGGCCGGGGTTTGTGGATTTAATTTTGTTTTTATGCTGCCTGCTCTATTGAAATGGCTTTTAAGCTGCTTTTCGGCGCAAGGCTGCGTAACTCAGTCGACCCGCCTCGCCTCGAATCGGCGCTCAGTCGACGCTGCAGTGCATTTTGTGCAGAATAATTCACACGTTTGCCATGCGGCGCACACATGAGTATTATGAATTCGTTTCCGTTCCTATGCCTCGCTTGACGTGAGGAAACAGTTAACGCCGTAATTAAGTTCTGCGACAGCGCCGTTTGCGCCCCGACGCCGGAGACGACGTGTACTTTGCAAATTTATTAATGTTAACGAAATTGAGAGAAAGTCGACGACGCCTTTAATATTTGCCTATTACTTTATGTTTCAATTAACACGAATTGTAGGTACGTGCGCGCATTTTAAATGCTCTTAGGCAGCACACAGCCCTCACACAGGCATTCGCACGCCACTTAATGCGTCCCAGTCTACAGACGAGGCAAAACGTAATTATGCCGCTTTGGTGCTTGGATTTTAAATTTTTAATTTAATTTCCAACCATTAGCAGAAGCCGTCGCAGCAGTACGAAAGAAACTCTAGAAGGCGCCGGCTCATGTGTCGGCGTTGTTGTGTGCAACGCATCGGCAGATGACATTAAAGCGAAAATAAAAATTGTAAACTGCTTAAGACGAAAAATTGCGCACATGTGCCTCATCATTAGCTCCCCGACAACCCTTCTCGTTCTCATTTGTAGTATTGTACTTGGGCCTCTTCCCGTTGCTGCTACAGCACGCGTGTGTCGCTTGTCTTCGAGAATGTTAATTAATTTCTATACCACACAATGGCATTTTTGATTTAGCATTCCCTCGTGCACGCAGCGCCAGTGTCCTCAATGCTCTGTGGATTCCGCTTCATAGGCATAGGCACAGTCGCACTGGCACTCAGTCTGAGACGCAGTTTCGTTACAGCTTACAGAATTATGCTATAAATATTCAACTTGCCACATTAACGCAACGCCATGTTAATGAATTTCAATATGACGACAACAAATGCCGAAACTTCCTTTCACATGCAAGGCGCGCTCGCAACATTTGCACTCGCTTTGTCTCCGGCTCTGTAATAGCTCAGCGCCAGCACTGCTGCCGGGGCTGGCACCGTTGCCGCTCTACGTGGGCGTATGTTTACTTATGAGATACTTAAATCCTTGTAGCTGATGCTTGTTAATTAAAAGTCGCTTATAAGCGTCGCCTGGCAAGGACAAAGGCGAAAACTTAAGTGACATGAAAGCGGAATGGAATAGAATGGAATGGAATGGACTGAAATGGAGGGCAGGAAAGCAGTCAAGCAGCCAAGCAGCTAAGCAGCCATACAGGCAAGCAGCAGACGCAGGCGTTGCAGGCATTGGCAATGAAAGCTTCGGCAGACGATTCCAGTGACATAAAACAAACTGCTGCCATTGCCTGCTCTGTGCTTGAATTGAGTTTAGCGTTAAATAGCACAAAGCACAAAGCAACGTTGCATGGCAATAAAGCTTAGGGCGGCAACTGCGCGGTGTGGTTGGGCTTCACATGCAGGATATGCTTCATGCAAAGTCTGCTCAGGCGCTTGTTGACACTGACACTTAACAAAAACTCACCAGCAATGAGACACTGGCAACTTGTCTAAAGTGTTTACTTCACTCACGTATATTTTCTTTACTTTTCCTCTTTCTTTGTCCGTCGTTCTTTCAATGTTTTGTGATGTTGCTGTTTTGTTTTAATCGTATCTTGTTTGCCGCAAGCGTTTCCTTTTGTTGTCAATTTTTAATAAGAAACATTTTGCACAAATAAAAACTTTTCATAGTAAAAACGCAAATTTAATGTGCCGATAACTCATATGTGGTATGTTGCTGTGCTCAAGTCTGCCATCATTCCCATACCCACATTCACATCCACACACACTCACAGCCACACACAAATGTCTATGCGCTGTCGAAAAGTTGTAAGCGCGCGAATTATTATGTGAGTTTTTCTTCTCACCTGTTCACACATTCGGCTGCCGCAAAACTTTTCACATTTTGTCAATTCTCGCCTATTGATGAAACATCCCCACTGCGCACTCGTAAGCAAAAGCATCATGGTTGGGGCGCACGACGCATCAAAAGCCATGAGTTATAATCTGGGACGACTCTTTTCGAAATGTAAAACTTGCGCCAGTGGCAAACTTTAAATGCCGAAGTTGTTGGCAACGGCATGACAAGTTTTACAAACAAACTGCAAAGTCGGTTAGGAATAAAACGCAAGCAGCGAGGATGTATAACGTGTAGATATTAAATTTCTTTAGATGTATCTATGGATTTATAAACCTGTGCGTTTTGCGGCATAAATAATTTGAGTTATCTACAATATATAAATAACTAGAAAGGCTGTGGCTATAGTCGGGCGTACCTGACTATGGAATACCCTGCACCAATACAAAATGCCAAAATTTTTTTTTGCTTTAATATTTAATATGTATTTTATCTAGATTATGTAACGATATCTCAAGAAACAAAAAAGCTTTTCTCAGTAAAAGTCATTTTTCGGACGATCGTTCCAATGGCAGCAATATGTTATAGGTTGAATATTGAACAAACAAAATAAATTCGATATTCCTGTAGATTATTGAAAATTTCCTGGGTATAGGTCTAATCGTTTCCGAGATCTGTGCGTTCATACAGACTCGCCTTTCGATGCAAATCAAGAATATACATATGGTGACTGCTACATCCCTTTTTGCCCGTTACATACATTTTCAGAACTTTAATAAACTTTTTACTATTTTTTGATACAGGATAATGATTGTCTAAGTATCCTTTGTGAGTTGCCATACACAACATCATATTGCGATAAAACTTTGATGAGTTGTTTTGTGCACGAATGGAAAGTATTTTATGTAGATGGATAAACTTTGGTACTTATATAAAAGACAATGGGAGAAATAAGATGCATATTAAAATTAGGCGGTGCCACGCCCCAAATAAAGTATGCAAATAAAATTTTCCATATTTTTAGGAATCTCCCTAGTTATTATAATGCTAGCGGATAAGGCTAATGTTCTTAATAAATACTGAAACATAGCAAGAAGTTAGTTGACGATTTTTTAAAGCATTTGGCATGCAACGTTGTCGTTATTAGAGAAACTCACGTGTGTCTATCTAAGGACTTTGACAGCATTCGCGTGCTGCGCTAAGCATATTTCATGCGCACTTTTTTGCTGCAGCCGCAAATGCGCTTAGAAGCGAAGCCGCATTGTTAGGATTTGGCACATCAGCAATGCTGGCATGCAGCTGCAGGCGCGCAGCGTTCACACCATACGACAACAACAAAAACAACAACCTACTGTACTCCACTAAGCAGATACGCACTCATCTTGCAGCGAATTTCTGCAGCGCAAAATTGCACTTTGCTGAATATTCTTTCACTCTCACATTTATGCAGCAGCAAATCTTTTAATGCTCATGCAGCACATACCCATACACATACACACACACACACAAACACAGAGACATGACAACTACTACAGCGTTTCTTCGATAAATGCAACGCATTTGCTTATTTGCGCGTACAGAGCATTTTTCCACTTTGCAGCACTACTTCCCATTGTCATTGTCGTGCCCCCGTTCCGCCTCCGCTCTGCCTTCGCTCCGCCTAAGTTTCCTGCTTTAAGTACATACTACGTGGCGCAGTTACTTAGCTCTACAGCCGGGTAAAGAGCTTCCTCTTGCACTTAAAGGACTAACGTATAACGCATCGCGTTTTCAAATTTATCCTTTTGGCAATTCGCACTTTGCGTGGCATTCACGTGCTTAACGATCGCTTGGCAGCCGACCGCCAATTCAACAGTTGCAACACCAGACCCATCTCCATCACTGACCCACCCCACCATCGCTGCAATCCATAGCAGCTATTTCCGTTTTTAAAACGCATTTTCAAGTGTTCACTTTTCTCTCGATGCGCGAGTGTGTCACGTTGACTGGCTTTTTGTACCGTTACTCTCCACGTTTAATGACGACGTTCACATTATGTCTGTGTGTTTGTGTGTGTGTGTGTGTGTGTGTTCGTGTGTGTGCGAGTGTGTCTTCACACCTCCTGGCTGGCCCACAAGCACTCATCCGTGGTTACTGACACACACAGCCTTGCTTAGCACACATCTGTCTCATATGTGTTTCTGTGTGTGAGTGTGAGTGTGTATGTGTGTGTGCGTTGTCATCACTTCTATACGCTTATTTAGCCTTCAAATCCATTTCTTAGTTGAACCAAATGTCGCTGATTAATTTCTTTAAGCTTTTGTCATTGTGTGCGTTCGAGTTAAGTTCGTCAACAGCTTTTTGCTTTGCCGTCTGCGACGTCGTCCTTCTGTCGCTGCTGATGCTGCTTCATTGTCAGCGTTTCCTCTTGTGCTCATTCTACGCATTGTTTCACAACTTGTCGTCTCCGTGTTTTGTGCGTTTCGTGTGCGTTCTTCCTTTTTGTATGCAGAATAATTCGGATTTCATTAAAAACGACAACAAACTTTGTTGTCGGATTGTCTGCTGACGTCTTTTCTCTTTTCTCTTTTTTCCCCATTCTTTTTGTTTTTATCCATTTACTGTGCTTTGTTTCTTTTTTCTTATGTCGTTAATTTGCAACGCATTTAATTGAAAGTCCTCATTTAATTAGTGCGGAATGTATACTTCTTCTGCTGCTTTTTTTTTTTTTTTGTCCTCTCTTTTAATTGCTATGCAGCATAATAATGTAGAAAATCTTTGGGTTAAAAGGTGTTATATGTAGTGAAGAAACAACTTATTTATTTGTAGCCAGCCTCTTGTTTATCTCATTTTATTTTCGCAGAAGTGCAGATACTTTTATAAGCACGTACAGATTCATAAACAAAAAAAAAAAAAAACAAAAAAAATAAAACAAAAATAAGTAAATAAATAAATAGAAATAGAATTTGAATGAAAATTGTATTAATATAATATAGTAAACATTGCTACTAAAAATATAAATGGTTGCTAATTTTATTTATTGAAGTGAGTAGCAGACATACTTGGATTACTTCATCATTCATACTTACTGTGACCATCTCATTTTGGTGGCATTCGCGAAGAATCGCCAAAATTTAGGAACATATCCCGATATTATATATAGAATTAGTAGTAAATTACAGATTCCACACTTTGATGCCATTGATTAAATTAAAAAGGCAACTGCGATGTTCTATAAAAACGGTATGGTTTGGAAAATAAGTTTTAAGATAGACCAATACGTGCAATACGTATATGTTATATATAAGTAAATGAGTAATTCTAGAGGGTTATTAGCGCCAGACTATCCACATGTGCTGCGACCAATAATGTTCTAATGTGCACTTTGGCTAGGTCTAATTTTTTGAGAAGGTAAAGCACTATCCCTTCAGCAGTACTCAACAATGTAAAGTCTTCACAATCATAAACGCACATGGAAAAAGTGAATTATAAACATCGGTTTATACGGTTTCATACAGAAGTACATCGGCAGCGCTTTCGCACCTCTACAGGTCCAAATGTGTGCATTTTAACTGAGTTTAAAATAAAATGTTTTTCAGTTTCGGTTACTTTATGGTTTGTTTCTATTTTTTTCCTTTTTTAACAACGGAACAATTGCGAATGTTCAATTGTAAAAGCATTATCTCAATGAAAATATATTTGGAAAATATTTAAAACAAAAAACTTTTATAACAAAATTAGTTAAAACAATTTTTTATCATTACACAAAGGATTAAAATATTTCCCATTAAAATGTATTTTCTGCTTTTTCAACTGAAAGCTAAAAATGTTAGAAAAGTTGAGGGTGCACAGCATACAAACAATTTTGGATTAGTTAACAAAGTTTGAAAAGTTTTTCAGCGCAGCAAAAGCCAAACATTAAACATCGCGAGCCACCGAAAACCCTCCAGCCTCCGGTCCCCCCACCCGTCTCACATGCGACACACGACGTAAAACACACGTCTAACAGTAACATGCCCCAACGCCGCACGGAGCAAAGCAGCAACGCCATCACGCGCGCACACCCACCCTAGCTGCGAGCAACAAAAGTCAAACAAACAAACAAACAGTCAGTGAGAATGACACACATTAACTTTTCAAATGAGAGCATATAATAAACGCATTTGGCTTTTTTACGCCAATTTAATGGCTTTTCAAAAAAAAAAAAAAAAACAAAAACAAAATAATAAAAACAAAAAAAAAAAAAAAAACGTTTCTCAAAAGCTGCCATTTGACAGAAGTGCTGCAAGCCATTCAGTCG
Organism: Stegana nigrithorax; assembly: GCA_037044495.1. Lineage (NCBI taxonomy): Eukaryota > Metazoa > Arthropoda > Insecta > Diptera > Drosophilidae > Stegana > Stegana nigrithorax. Next base: position 27,731 of record JBAMBQ010003499.1, read on the forward strand.
CTTCATGGGGAACGCTAACGTTATGCTTTATGCAGCGTGTTGGCTGTGGCAAAGTTTTTAGTTTTTTTATATATACCAAAAATATACATATATGTACAATATATGCATGATTTTTTATATAAGTAAATACATGCATTCATTTATTAAAATTAAAAAAAACTGCAGGTGGCAATGTTTTATATTAATTCGATATTTTATTTTTTTTTTTGTTGTTAAAAATTAAGCAGAAGCACTTAAGCTATTGAACACATAATAAAAATAAATGCAAAAAAATAAAACCGAAAAGCAGGAAATAAGAAAAAACCACACATCGAACCAAATACAACATGGAGCCGCCTCGCACGCTGCCCAAAACTTTGCACTCGCACACCTACACATACATAAGCGACTTACGTGCGGCTGTCATTTTGGATTAAGTGCGATAAACTTTTTAAGCTGTTGAGTTGAGTTCGCATGGCGTTTGGCAAAGGCAAAAGCGAAAGCGAAAAAATAAAAAAAACGAAACGAAACGAAACGAATAAGAATGCGAAACTTTGCAAAGGAATACACACAACACCAGCCACAATTTTGACGCAAATGTGCCGCCAATGCGCTGCCAAGCAGCATACAAGGATGCACAAGAGTCCTATTAAACAGAGAAAGTTGTCTAAGGTATGCCCCGCACGGTGGCAGGTAGGTGTGCATTAAAAGCGCTAAAGATGCGTGTAAAAGTTTTTGTTGCATGAAATTAGGCAAAGTTGCCGACAGACGGACAGTTGGACGGACGGACGGACGGATGAACATGCATGGGATAGACAAGAGACAGGCAAACCGACAACAGATAACGCTTTAATCAGGCATGCTGTGCACATGGCAGCGAACGCGTATGCGCAGGACTTTCTTGGCAAATTAAATTTCTTTGTAACGAAACTCATGTCGTGATTAACGCATTTCGCTTTTAATTTCCAACAGCGCGGCACTCACGCACGGAAACCTGCATGCTTACATTGAATGCCCGATAAGATTTTTAACACGCTTTATATCTATCTTCTTCTTCTTCTTATTTTTCTTCTTTTTTTTTTATTTGTCTTTTCTTTGTCTTCTCGTTGTTTTAATTTTCAACCACTTTTTTGTTTTTGTTTTTCGGTTTGTGTCTGCCACAGCAAACAGTAAGCCAAAGGATAACTTTCTCACATAGACAGCTCAGCCGTCGCACATTCTTACATTCCTGCAACGCACTTCGGGCGAAATTTTTACGCTGAAAGTTTAATTTTCACTGCGCGCAGCGTTAAATGTTTGATCGAGTTGAGCTGAGCCAAGACGAGTTTCGTTGGCTTGCGTTGAGCTTAGCTGAGTTGCGTTGAGTTAGGTCACCGTCTCCGATTGCTAAGGCGAAGGATACCACGCTTAGCAGTCATGCTTGAACAATTTCCAACGCAATGTGACAAAAATTAAAGAATCTCCTTTGCCTTTCAACTCATGTGTAAAACGTATCGGCAATCCTAACGTTCACCGCTGCTTGGTACGCATCAATGTTAGACTGAAACAATATAATATAACAAATAACATATAAAACATATATAAAACATTTTTTAAACTCCATTGTTGCTTTGAAAAAATTCTAAAATATCCAAGTCTTCTTCTGTGTCGCATAAGAGCTACCCCAACATCCTCATGTTTGGTCAGGGCTTTTTGTATTGCATGGAGATTAAACTCTAGTAATACAGCAAAAGTTAGAGAAGGGCAAATTCACTGCGAGGGAATCCAATAAAGGTTTTTTGACCGATTTTGAACAATTATTTTCATTATTGTATCTTCTCAAAACCCGTAATACAAAATATTGCGAGAGTGAACATTTAAATTCAAGTTGGTTTTCCTTCGATATATGGACAACCCTTCACAATTATTACGCTCTGGGAAACTTGCCTACGACGATTCTTAGGCTACTATACTAATAATAAAAATTATAGAATTTGTCTTTAAAAGCATCACGAAGCTTTATATAATATATTTATAATATCTATATATTATAGAAAATGATGATAAGACATTGCTAAACAAAATATGAAACTGTGACCTAAGCTCTAGTATGAGTAAAAATAACAGAGAATTTAGATTGCAGAAATACGGACTACTGAGCAACTGTTATTCCGCCATCGTGAGAAATGGATCCTTTAGTATATCGGCAGCACTGGCACGCATACTCGGCTCTTTAGTCAGCAGCTTGCAAACTAAAATTATCGATTCGTTACATGCGCCCTTTGAGAGCAAAGGTTCATAAACGATTTCCTTAGTGACGATTGCATGGAATATTTCATCCTTGTCTGTTTGCCTATTCCCAAAAGGCCGCTTAGAAGACAAGATGCTATATAGCAGCACGCCAGTGGACCAACAATCGACTAGACTGTTGTAGCCGCTAAGTTTGATCATTTCTGGTGCCATGTAATGCGGCGTGCCACAGCGAAAGTAAATAAGTTGACCTGTGTCTTCTACAGCACAGCCGAAGTCGGCGATTTTCAGCTGCAATATATCACCATGCTCATTGATATTGACCAGAACGTTTTCAGGTTTGATGTCGCGATGCATAATCGATTTACCGTGTATATAAGCCAAACCGTTGGCCATGAGGCGCATTGTATATCTTGCCTTCTGCTCGGAAAATGCGCCGAATTCATTGATTACCTTAAGCAAATCGCACTTCATAGACTCCAGCAGCAGTAGAACGAATCTCCTGTTCTCATACGTCAGCTTGGCGCTGAGTATATTGGGATGACCCTGCAATTGTATCATTATGGTGCGCTCCGAATTCTTTTCAATCGGATCTTCTTTTCTGATATGCTTCAATACGTATTTATCGCCGAAACATCTATGACTGGCACTGTACACATGAGACGGTCTGTTCTCGGCTATCAAGGAATTGATGCACAGCAATGAGTTGATGAAATTGGGTATTGTGGGCGATTCGGCTACCGTTGTCTCAGGCGACGACTTATACAGTGTGTTAATCGACGACGAGGAAGTACGCTCCGGCAAATCGTCCGCCGGCTTAGGCGCCAAGACGCACTCCATGGTAGCCGGCTTCTTCACATTGAGCACAGCGTCCTGACATTCCGCGGCAGGCTTGTTTGATTTTTTAACCTTAGCACATTTCGAATTGCCATAAGTTTCGTACTGACAACAGCAAACACATTCGTCGCCGTCTTCAAAGTGATCAATATCAATAATTTTTGAGCTCTTGCCCTTACCTTCGACTCGCACAATTGTCGAAATCGCTCTAGTCAGGATCACATGCCTTTTCAGACGCTCAGTCAGTTCTTCAAGAAGTTGGTCCAAGGTGCGATAACGCTCCTTCGAAACTGGCAGCACGAGCCCCTTAAAGAACCCATTCAAATTGCGATAGAACTTTATGCGCTTCGCCTTGATCGGCAGACGTTTCAAATAAAGATCCTTCGTTTGCGATTTATTATTTTCGCTGTTTGCCTTCAAATGCTCAGCGTCGCCGCCGGCTCCGACCTCCGCACTTTGGACTTGCGCTTTAGACCTGCGGACGCTTTGCTCACTCCCAGCTGCCTTCAGTGTTTGACAATCTTGCAGAGCCGGCATCAGAGTCTCACTTAAATTAGTGGCAGCGCTTACATTTTCGAAAGACTTGTACAGACCCATATAAGTATTAACAAAAAATATATAAGAAAATAGAAAAGTGTAGAAGTGTGATTTTTTAAGTTATTGAACTAAACAATTCAACACACAAAGCGATAATAAAAATTGAAATTTAGGTGTCTAAGATGTGGAAAGGAAGGCATGCTTTGATTATTTCAATACATAAAATATATTTACACAGTTATGGTATCTGCAAAGCCTAGCTCACTAAGAAACTTCAGTACTTCTGTTTTGCTTTAATATAATAATTTTTAAAATGCAATCATTCTATTTATTTTATTATGCAAAAGCTTAGCAAGAAGCAACGATCTGCTCTTATTTTTTTTTTTTTTTGTTTATTTTTTTTTTTTCATTGTGAAATGAATCAATTTTAAAATCTATTCGAAATCCTTCTCATGCAATAAAAGATGAACTTTTAAAAAATTCTTTATTTCGAATACGGTAAACAAAAAGCAACAGTAAAGTCTATTGATGACAAAAGGAAATACTTTGCAATATCATCAGCTTTAATAAAATAAAATTGCTAGAATCCAAATAAATAATGCATTGTACGTGTGTACATCGTATATCGTATATGCATTTTATTTGCGGTATCCTTTGCAATGGACTCAAACTGAACTTGAGCAGTTTATAAAGCATAAAATAGACAAAGAATTTTTTTGTTGGCTTGCATTTATTTGGACTTTTTGATTTTCTCCATTTTGATTTTACAATTTGTTGCCATTTTTGTGGTATGTGCCACAACTTTTAACTTGTAACAAGAGCAACTGAAATTTTAATACACTTACCTCGTTTATGTGCTGAATTGCTTACACATGCTCAGCGTATACTCACACATACATAGCATATACATATGCACACATATATGTAAATCAGGCGACATATGACTTTGCATTTGCTTATATTGAAAGCAACTTCGAGAAAAAGTAAGAAAATGTATGGAAAATGGTAAAAAGTCAAGTTGACAAAACTGGAGAACACTAAAAATATTTCGTAAAGAAAATAGAAACTAAAAAAGAAGAAAGAAAGAAAGAAAGAAAAAAATCAAAAGGAAAACTTGCGGCAAGAAAACAAAATGAGAAAATCAAATAGAAGAAAAATAAGTTAAGAAAAACTTAAAAGCAACATGCAATCAAGTGACATTTTTACAAGAGTGCATACAAGAAGCAGCGCAGTTAGACTGCCACCCAGCGCAGAGCTGGCCCTGCACGCAACCCAGTGAACACTGTGACGGCAGAGCAGTTCCTTTATATATCATTAAGTATACAAATTGTAGAAACAATTTGCATAATACGCAAAGTTAGAATAAGTTGCACGAAGCATAATTTAAAATCAGAAAACTAAAGTTTTAGAACAGAATGAAGTGTACAAAAACGAAAGAACAATTGCAAGGCACGATGCACTGACAGATTTATTTATTTTACACTAAATGCTATTTCTCGATATAAAATAAAAAAAAAATAAAAATAAAAAATTTCAACGATTACAATTTATAGTATATTTTCAAGAGCATTTTTCATTAATTTTTACTCTTGGGTATTAGAAAACAAATGCATATATTAACAGAAAATAAATTTGACAGTTGTGTAGGTTAATCTTGATATTTATAAATGTCAGCTATAAGTGTACGCTTTTATTGCCAAGCTGACCGATTGTTAGCTGGGTTGTTCTGCGAGTTTTTTTTTTTAAAAGCTCACCGCAACTATTGCCTGAGTACACATGTACATGTATCAGCCAACCGCCTGAAAGCAAACAGCCAGCATTTGTAGTCCTTTATATTTTTTTTTCAGTTTTTTTATAAAAACAATTTTTTTTTTTTGTCTTTGTGAAGAAAGTCAAATGCAACTCTTTAGTTTGGTCTGACTGACTGTCTGTCTGCTGGTTTGCTATTTGCTGGTTGCTGGTAGTCGCCGGTGTGCTACCCACTGTTTCTGGTTTTTCTGCGTTTACAGAATTTACTTTTTTGCCACTTGAAGTAAAAATAGAAAACTGCAACTTTGGCATGTTGTTTTTTTGTCCGCACTCACACACTTGCCTATGTGTATTTGTTGTGAAAACTTTGAGTTGCGTCGTCATACACCATACGGCAACGTAAAGTGTACACATGCTTGCCTTGCCTCTCCCCCACTTCCCCGCTCGGCTACTGTCTTTCACAATTCTACTCGCACTTGCTGACACTTTGCTCCTATTTTCTTTCATTTTCCTTTGTAGGATTTGTAAACAAATTTGTTGAAAGTTCATGCGACATTTTAAAGAAAACACTTGCATCTTGTTTTTTTGTTTTTTTTTTTGTTTCGTTTTCTTTGTTTGCTGTATTGAATACAATGCAAGTACGAGCGCAAAAACCAAACCAAATCATCCTCCTAAAGCTCATTTACCATTTTTCCATTGTAATTTGTGTCACTTTAAATGCTGCCATAACACAACAAATGAAGCACGTGATTGTGTGCAGCTGCGACTTAGTCATAGGAAACTGGCTGTAGAGTATCTTATTCGTTTTGCGAGGCATGCAAGACACTAACTGCGTCACAAGCCCACACACACATACATATATACAAACACCCAGTGCCTTTCTGCAGAGTCACTCACTTGGCATATGCACATGAGCATGACGCAGTCGTTGCTCAGGCATGGAGCTCAGTTCAGCTCAGCTCAGCGCTGCTGTACTGATGTATGAAATTCACAAAATCATATTTGCACGTCGATAAATCGGTTTTGTTGTCATTTGCTTTCTGTGCTGTGCTTCCTTTACTCTTACTTAAACAGCAGCAACAACAACAACAACTCACTCTCAATATCATTGCTTGGCTGTTGTCATAACTGCAGCGATGACGCAAGGACTTCCGTATCTTGACTGCTGCTGTTGCTGCTGTCATTGGCGTGCACTTGATATTGCTGTTTCCGCTTCCGCTTCCGTTTTCACTTTCTTTCTACACTGCACTTCCTGCATGTTTATTAAAGTCCAGCAATTCCATTCAAGTCAACTTTGCCTTCCTGAATCCTGCTGCACTGCTGGCAATTATTTCCATTGAAACTGTTTCAGACGCGTTCATTGTCCGAGTCACTTCCTTTTCGACTACTCGGACAGTCGACTACTTTTTGCCTCGTCTAAGCTGTGTTTGCTGTTCTTCATGTTTGCACTTTTAATTAATGTCCTTTGCAATGTTGTTTGCTTTTTTGCGTACGCACAGGCAACCTAATTGTGTTAAACAGTTCCTGCACCGAGATCCGTCATTACGTATACGCATTCAATTGTCTGAAATTCCTTCCTCAATCGCCATCACGACACATAGTTTGCATTTTTAAAAATGAATTTTGAATGAATGAATTTTTTGAAATGAATGATTTCTCATTTTCTTTTTAAAATGAATGATAACTCATTTGATTTTCTTTTAAGTTCATTCGACAAAATATTGCTCAAATGCAAAACTGGTTAATTAAGTTTTGTGTGTTTTTTTTTTCTTTTTTCTTCAACTGAATTAATCAACTCTTTTAATCAACTCTTTTAATCAACTCTTTAAATGAGTTGAATATATGCTGATATTGTATATCTATACTATATTGAATATGTGAAATAATACGTGAAAGAATTACGTATATTATTGATTACTTCATTAGCTCACAAAATGATATCTATAACTAAAACTTATACTACAAAAATGTACCTACATATGTGCGTCTCTTTTTACTGAATCCAAATGGCAGCATCTGTAGCTAATAAATCGAATAAAAAGTGTAATTTGGATAAGAAATGGCTGATGCTACGCATAAGTGCAACTAAAAATCACTTAGCCTCAGTTCAATGTCAGCTCAACTTGCAAAATGACGAACTAAAATTCTGTGAAGCAACAATACAAAAAATGCTATAAAAAAAAAAAAATAAAAAAAAGAAATCTGAAAAGTAAACAGAGGGAAAAAAATTAAGTACACATTTAAGAGAAACTGAAGTACCAAGTCGGAAAAACAATGCAAAACTGCAGAAAAAAGAAAGAGAAATAGAAACAGCAACAGCAGCACAGAATTTAAAGGCCAACAAAAGAATATTCAATGTGCAAAGCGCACAATTGCATTTGGCCAATGCACCCCGCGGCCACTTGAATTTACACCGAACCTCTCACCTTGCGCCACTTAACTCAACTGAAGTCAGCTCAACTTTTAACTTAGTTCGGTTCTGGCAGATCTTGAAAGTTTTTCATGCTAGTCTTAAGAACGACATTCTTCTTTTTTTTCCCCTCTTTTTTTTTTGTCTTTGTACACCCGGCATGAACGTGAACTTTTCCCACGACTTTTGCAAGGTGCAGCAGCAGCAGCAGCAGGTATGACAAAAACAATGCAGAGCATTCGTACACTAGCAAGAATAAGAAAGCGAACAACAATAGCTTTCAAAACAGAAGCAGCAGCTGCACAAATATACGGACAGACAGACAAATAGACAGACGGACGGAGTTCGGGCAGACAAAGCGTTGGATAGAGGCAGAAATCCATTGCCTGGACAGCATAAAAATCTGCCTGGCATGAGTCGACTACTTTGCCTCACTCTCAGATCCCTTTCTGCTTGGCTCTGCTCCACTCTGCCCTGCTCCAGTTGGGCTTAGCTCCGTTCGCATCGGCTCAGCTAAGTAAGTATCCAGTGCGAACGTTTTCGGCTGCGTTGTCGAGGCAACAAGAAAAGGATATATTGCTGACATTCATTTTGGAGCATTGATTTTAAATTGTAACATTTTTATGGCTGAGTGCGCAATAATTTTGCCACAGTGTGGTTTTCTTTTTCCACAACTGTTTGCTCCTTTCTGCAGGCATTCGTCGGTTGCTGCTGCTGCTTCTCCTGCTGTTGCAGCTGTTGTCATTTCTTGCCACTTGAATTGCTAAAAACATGTGGCCGCAGCGAGTCAAGTGCTTTAGCCTGACTTAAACAATTGTTCCTTCAACTCAACTCAACTCGACTCAACTCAAATAAACGCAGTGCAGTAAAGTCCTTTCGGGTGTATATTTTAACAGAGCTGCATCTTTCATTTGCCTTGTTTTTTTTTTTTTTTTGTTTTTTCTATGCTTGGTTCAATTATTTTGATTTATTGCACATTTTTTCCGAAAATCTACATTGCACATTTTCAATTTTGTTATCTTCATTGTGTATTCGAAAGAATTGCAAAATAAAATTTTTCTTGCTGCAAATTTATTACATTTTTTTTTATTTCTTATTTTCAAAGCTTTCTGCCATGGAATTTAGTTTATGAGATCTGCTTCCCTTTGAAATGTCCTGATGTCTTGTTGTGTTTTTTAAAACTATAATCATTGTATCAATGATAAGCAGGACACATTTTTCACTTTAATAAAAATCGATTAGAAAACTCATTTGGAGATCCGATCCGGGGCATATCAACTAAACTATCATTGCCGGCAACTGCAATTGCAACTTCATAATATACATTTTTTTTTATTGATTTACATAATTCTTTTGTATAAAATATTGTAACAAAAATTAATTTTTAAAATACTCATTTCAATGCTTTGAAATTGCAAGTTGTCAAATAACAGGTTTATCATCCTTTTACTTTTTGTATTTATGAAGATTTTAATTTAATTGTCACCTACAGAGTGTAACACAAAAAATATGAAAGCCATTCGCATCATTGGCTGCCAGCAGTGTTTATTGTTGCTGTCGTTTTTCTCTTTTTTTTGTATTCGATGGTGAAGGGAATTTTCACTTTATGCTTATATGTACAATAGCCAAATTTTTGGCGTGTATGTAGAACTGAAATGCATTTGTCATGACTTGCGAGGTTTGGTGTGTATTATTAAAATATTATAGAGCAAAAACAAAACCATTTAAAGATTTAGATTTTTTTTATTTTTATAAAGTGTAAGAAGCTGGCACGTTTAAGCATTTTTGGTTGCATTAATTTAACAAAAAAAAAAAAATAGGTTGGACAAAGGTGACAAGAAGTGTGAAGTTTTTTCCCTGGTGACAGAGTCTTTGTTCCCAGCAGCTCAACCATTTCGTTTTATAATTCTGCATTTTATTTTGTGTTACTTGCTTTCACATTTTATAGTGGCCAAGGTTTGAATTGAAATGTAGCCGAGCGAAAGGCGAGAATAACCAGGAAGCTAAATTGACGCAACGACAAACATTTTTTCAAAACACTTCCGCTTTGATGGCCATATTTTCTGCGCACATTTGTGTTTCCTTTTTTTCACTCTATTTCATTTTTCTTTTTTTTTTTCGTTTCCATTTCTCGAACTGCCCGTTCACACTTTTTCAGTGCGCACTTTTTTTGCCTGGCGTAATAAAAGTCATACAAAGCAGACAATATTTTAGCAAAAAGAAGAAGAAATAAAAATATAAAAAACAAGACAGAGCAGAAGAGCGGAAAAAAGGAAAAAAAAAACAAATAAAGCTAATGAAAGCGAATCGTAGGTAATTTAAGTTTTACAAAATGAATGAATGAAATCAGTGTGGAGCAGAGCAGTACAGCAGCAGCAGCAGATAGCCAACAAAAAACCAAAAACAAGAAGCAAAATGAAAGTAGAAAAAATGCAAAAGTGAAATAAAGTGAATTGTATTGCGAAAAGAGTCCGCAAGCTGAGGGAAGAATAGGGCCGCCAGCGAACCACTGCAAAGTAATATGGGGTTGCAAGAAGGACTTCTAAGGCTCATTAGGTGTGCGAAGTCGCTTCGCTTTCGTTTTTCCATAACTGTTTTTTTTTTCTCCCTCTATTTTTTTATTTCACTTTTAGTCATGTCGCTTAATGAAGATTCCCCATGTTGAGGCGCTGGAATTTTCAAATTATGAATTTTTAATTATGCCAAGCTTATGAATTTTAAATTATTAATGCCATGAATTCAGGCGCTTCTTGTGTTCTATTTTGTTTTTATTTTTTTTTTTATTTCTGGTTATTTTTTGTATGCATTTTAATGCTTTTCAGGTGGTAGAATTTGTGTAAAGCCATAATTTAGGCATAATAGGCCATAAAACAAACAAAGCGGGCCGACATACACTCGTACGAAAATAGGCACCAGTGAAGCGCAAACTGACATATCCATGTCCATTTGCAATGATAAGGGATAACAAAAGGGATAAGCAACCGCATATGGGTGCAAAAAAGTATACATACTCTAGCACGCAACACAGGAACTTTAACCGCAAAACGTAACAGAATATATACGTTGAAAAATACAAATAGACAGAAAAAAGAAAATATAAAACAAAAAAAAGAAAAATGTTATATAAAGCAAACGCACAGCAAACCGACTGCGGTAGCAACCGGCGTTGGCAACTTTTGGTTACAAAAATTATATTTAGACTGAAATCCACCTCAAGTATGTGGGCCTGAATTAAACGCAAATGCCCAATCCACCAGTAGCAATAACAACAACAAGAACAACAACAGGAAGTCCATTGATGCGTTCTCGTGCTTGGGATTTGCTTGTTTTATATAAAATTAAAAACCAACGGCCGGCCAGCCACGTGCAACATGACGTATACGCAATATTGCCAGCTTCACGTTAGCTGCTAACGTTTGCTTGTTGTTTTTTTTTTCCATCCTGTTCTTTTTTTTGTGTTTTGTTTTTTTTTTCTCTTTGCACTCCGTTACGTTTCATTGCGTTGTGAATTTGTTTATCTTTATTCTTTGCCGTGTTTGCTTTATTGTGCTGTGGCTGTTGCTTAGCTGCTTAGCTGCTCCGCTGTTCGCCGTTCGCAGTTCGCTGTTCGCTTGTTTATTTATATATTTCACGCTCGAACGTCTTTGGGGTCACACAAATCCGATTTACATGCAAATAAATAAAACTCATGTCGAAATTCGAGTTGCAGACAATAAATTTTTGAGTGCTTTGGCGTTCGTGTATCATTTGTTTTGCTATTTTACCGTGCGTTGTTGGTTTTTTTTATCTCGTTTTTTGTCTCCTTTAGTTGCAGCCATCATGTTCGAGTGCCTTTTGTTTTATATCGCATTTTTGTTTAGGTAAGTCTTTTCCCGTGGATGACTCTGTCATTGGGGCATCGTTATGGTGCACAGTTTGTGGATTTTTCTTATGCTTTTGCTGCGTTGACTGGTAAAGAAAGAATTTTATATAACATATAAAAATTAAATATTAAAGACGAATTTCGTAATGCTCCGTTTGTATTGCTTTTAGCTTAAAGTTTAAGAATTTTTGCATGTCAAAATCAGAAGCACCTACTGAAGGTAACAAGAGCCATTGATGAATATTTTTTTAAATATATTCTAAAACACAATAATAACAAATGCTAATAAAATTAAAATTCATTGCTTAATGCTAAAAGGAACAGATTTTGCTAATGTTATTTTGCTGAAAATAATTTAATTTAAAACCAAGGCAAAGTCAATCTATTGATGTAAATTATTTCAAATCCTGCCAGAAAAATCTCGATTACAATTTCAATTCACCATAGCAGAGTATTGCTGTTCCATAAGCAAGTAATGCAATAAATATGTTAAATACATATTTGTTTTGTCAACAAATACGTTTGCTTAATTCAAAACGCTCAAAGCAAAAGCCCTTTGTTTTTAACTAGAACATAAAAACTTAAAATTTACGATATTCATTTTCAGTAAAAGGAACAATGTTTTTGATTTCCATTGATTATTTTTGACACAAAAGCCACACAAGTAAAAATGTAAAATAAATGTAAAAACTTTTCAAATTCATTTCGTCCTTTTTGTATTTTTTTTTTTTTTTTTTTTTGTTCAGCATACATAGATTTCTTTTCATTTGGAAGCACTTCTGCATTTTAATTTATTTATTTTTGTTTTTGTTTTTTACCACACAGCTTACGTGTCATAAGCATTTTGTTATGTTTTGGTTGGCTGTCACGCAAGTGCTCGGCTTTTGTGTGTTTGTCTTCATTATACGTAATGCTGCTGCGCACTTGATTGGTTTTGTCAATTCACATTTATCGATAAACTTACGCGATTAACGATACGCATGTGTTTAGAGTGTGTAACTGTGTGTGTGTGTGTGTATGTAACTGAGTCTATATCAAGTATACGCCATGTTTGCATTTTGATATACCAAGTAAATATGAAAACACAGAGAGAGAGAGAAAGAGAATGCAAGTGAGAGTGTGAGAAGGAAGTTGTGTAAATCAAGTTTTTTATTATGCCACGTAAATGTTACGACATTTAAATGAAGGCAGCTACTGACATAAATACATACGTACTATAGTTGCTGGCATGATATTTCTGCGAAGCATGGAAAATTCTGTTTTATGAAATTCTGCCTTAACTTGAAAATAAGTGCGCACGTCCACACAATTACCTCACACACACACATACACACACACACAGCAATTTTGCTTCTGAAGACAGCGCGATAACTTCAATTTCATTTAACATTTGCGACATTTTACATTTCCATTTTCGGTTCCGGCGCGTCGCTGATTTGTGTGCCTTGTGTGTCACATGTCATGGCCCGGGTAGCTCGTTTTTCTTTTACCTGACATCGGCAACAGCAACGGCAGCAGCAGCAGCAGCGGCAGCATCAGCGTCGGCGCTTTGTCACTTCGCCTTTGCGGTGACACTTGACAATTGTGCTGACATGCACACAGCGAACGCGCCAAGAATGAAGGAAATCATCCGCGCATTCGCTGCTTCGGCAGCTGGTAGCAAGTGGCAGGCAGGAAATCGGAGCGGGCAGCCACCAAGCTTCATGTTATGGCGGTTACATTTTTTCTGCACTTTTTTTCTTCGTTTTGGCAGCTTCTTTATTTTTGTTTATGCACTTAACTTTTGTTTCTTTCAAAAACCAAACAAAAAAACAAAACCAAAAAAACAAAAACCAGAAAAAAGAAAGCCTTCTACATCCCACACACATCTACGTCTTTCACGTGTTTTCATTGTAAAATATTCAAATTAAAAGGACTTATGTAGGCACTCAATGTTACCGCCATTACGTTACATTGTTGTCGTCGTCGACGGCTCTTCTTCCGTCGTATGTTCGTTCGCTTGCTCCTTGCTTCGTTCCTTGGTTCGTTCACTGCTCCAACGACGTGGCAGCTATTCCCCATTTTCATTTCTGTTTTTTTTTTTTTTTTTTGTTAGTTGCTAGTGTTGTGCTCTTGTTCTTTTTGCTAGTTTATGTTGTTCGTGTTGTTTTTGTTGTTGTCAGCGTAAACGTATATGTCGCATTTTCCGGGTAATTTACATTCTCATGGCAACGTGTAGCAGCGACAGCAGCAGCATCGGCAGCAGCAGCATGAGCAGCACAAGTGGCATTATTTCTCATGTTAAATGTCCTGCATTTGCCTTCCTCAGTTTAAGCACTGAGTCGGTTTTTATTTTGTTTTTTTTTGTTCTTTTGTTTTTATTTCTCTTGCAAGTTATTTTACTTGCTTTTGTTTCCTTTTTATTATTAAAATACATTTTTAAGTATTTCCATACCATCTTTTTAATTCTAACAATTTATTAACAAAATTAATCGCCTTTGTTTTTGCGTGTGAAGTCGTGTAGTTTGCGACGAATTTTTATTTTAAATGATTGTAATTTTTTTACAAATATTTTCACTCCACTTCTGAATCTTATAATATATATAATGACAAATGTATGCTTCACTATATATATATTTCTGATTACATACATTTTAATGCGGGATTAATATTTTCTATAATTTTCCACGCGTTTTCTATTCTGCATTGAGGCAACTCAGTCAATCGTATACAATGTGCCCTATGCTCCTTTTAAGTGAAGTATGTTGAAAAATTAACTCAAAATAATTTTAAATGCGACAAAAGCGCTTCCTACGCATTTTGTTGCTTCCAACAAAAAATTAAGTATACGCAGTTCTGGCTTAATGTTAAGCCATAACACGCTCCAGTTTCTTATTTTTCTTTATTTTTTTAATTTGAATTTTTTTATTTGTGCTGTTTTTCTCATTTTGTTTTTTGTTAATATTTTACTTGGTGTCGCTAACCAACCCAAAAAATATCCTACAGGCATGCTCAAACGCACAAAAGCGATTAAGTGTGAGCTCAACGCATAAAGTTGTCCTTCATCACAATCATCACACGCACACATACACTCGCGCAACCACTTACACACACATGCGCACACGCTCACACGCACACATACATTCAATACACTCACTTAAACAAGTTAATGACTCGCGCAAAAATCAATTTAGTATTTTATGCTCTTCCCGTGCAGCTGTTGTTGCTGTTTTTGCTGTTGTTGCCGCTTTAAAAATTGCTCACAATGTGCACAGCAACATAAGCAACAAAAAGTACAGAAGCAACAACTGAAGCTGCTTCGAAATTCGTCACTTCCCATTTTTCTTCTTTTTTTGTTTTTTTTGTTTTCTTTTTTAAGGCAGCTTAAAATGCATATGTGCTTCATTCTTCACACATTCTCAGACAAGCACAACACACGCTCATTCATTCACATCCTCACATACTCACATACTTACGCATAACTTAAATGTAAATGGCTTAAGAAAATAATTTGCCAGTAAATTACAAATTTATGGTAAATTGCATATTGAGGGATCTTGTCTTCAGTTTTTGTTATTGTCTTCTCTTTCGGTGCGTTTTTCATTGCAAATACTTGCCAGCTTATTTTCTTTTATGATTTTACGAGGCACTTCTACCGGCATTGCTACCATTTCCGGCTCTATACATTTTTACTGTTTCTGTTTTTTTTTTTTTACACGGCAACGAAATTTGTTTCGTAACAGGTTGATTGCGTTTAATGGAAATTTTCATATAAATAATTGCACTTTCGGTACAAATTTTTAGCATGGCTTGTTGGCATTTGTGAAGTAAAGCTTATATGAGTTATTTCTTACCAAGTGTGTATACCCACTTCGCAATTAGTTCTTTTAATATTTTTGCACACTCTGTTTGTTTCGTTCCACATTGTTGTAGACCTGTATTCATGCTTTTACCGTATTGGCTGATAAAACTTATAACAATATATGTACCTATAAATATTTGAATGAAATATGTCTGTAAATTTTACATTTTATATTAAATGTTTCGCTGCATTATAAACTGCAACATTCACTTTTTGCATACATAATTCTTTGTAAGTTTTTCATTAAAATTATTTTTTACACTTTTTCCAGCAGCGCTGATGGACAGCACCACATAATAAATGTTTGACCGCCGACTGCCAGCAGCTGTTGGAATAGGAAAAACAAAAACGACGGCAACGAAAGCAGAAAAAATAAAATTTTCACAAAAAAAAAATTAAGTGATCACCAGGCAGCAGAAGCGTATCGCTATATGACAAAGTAAGGCATATGCCAGCTGTCTCTATAAAAAACGGCTAATAAAATTTATGAAATACTGAGCGGCAGAAAACGGAAGTGCGTATAAATGTGATATAGGTGCACAGTGGCGCAAACCAAAGCGTTTCTATGAAATTTTACAAAAAGAAAAATAAATAAACCTAATTCCCTGCCAATGTCAAAGATACGAAACACGGACAGTTTTATGGCTGTATAAAAGAAAAAAAAAACAAAAAACAGCACATAATACTTCCAACAAGCAAAATATGCCAAACGCAAAATACACAAATAAACAGAAACAATTTTAGTTTATTTACTTAACTATTTGCTGCTGGCAACTGCTGGATTTATTTTTCGCGCAGCCATATGTAAAAACTAAAAACAAGATACGACTGTAAAAAAAAAAAACATAATTTTTTTTTTTTTAATTGAAAATTGTTTGTTTAAAAGTTGGTTGCTGATGCTGCTCTGGATTTTACAGCTGCCTGCGTTTGAAACTGGAAAATGCTACATGACAAAATTGCCGCCGCCCACAAACAGCTTCTTGGTGTTCGCTGCTGCTTCTCGCGATAACAGATAATAAATTATAAATAAAGAAAACGAAAAGAAAAAAAAAAACAAAGCGAAACGCAATAAGTAAAAAAATTTAAATAGAGGCACATAACAGACGCAAAGATGTGACGGAGGACGGACTACGGCGCTGCGAATGTTTAGGTTTATTGCTAGGAGTTTGCATATCAAAGCCATTTCTTTGGTTTGTGGCGCTTGGCCTGTGTTCTATTTACATAAAAAAGATGCAATAAAATTAAATATGCGTGCATTTACGCCCGTTTTAACCGTAAATCGTGCAGGTACTTGTAATGGAAACTGCACACACGAAATAAATAAAAGCAGATAAAACAAAAATGTCTTCAAAGAATTAAACACAAAAGACACAGAAAAAAGAGAAGCCAGCATCGTTATGCATATCGCTGGCATATGTTTGGCGCACAGCAGAGTACCAAAAAATTACTTACGCGAATTTATATGAATTTTTCTTGTTTATTTTTATTTTTTTATTTCAGTTTGCTTTTTATCTCTGTGAAATTTGCAATTTAAGAAATAAAAACCTAAAATAGAAAAACACAACAAATTTTTTATTTTACTGCGCATCGTTTAGATAAAAACCAAATGTTTCGAATTAAATTCCGTTGCATAATCCATATGAAAATACTTAGTATGTATTAAATAATTGATTAATGTGAAAAAAATGTTTTTTAATGTGATGTCAAATTTATGTTTACTTTTCATAATTACGCGCATTAAACGAAAATTGAAGTTTTTGTTGTTGTCACTAAATATGCGTTTATTATTTCTAATTAGCTTCACACATACAAAACATTATCGGAAATTGACAGATCAAACGAATATTAACTGATGTGTGCATTTTAGTTAAAAGGCTGCGTATTAAATACAAATATTTGTCAACATTATTTGAAAAGTTAAATACAAATTAAGTTAAGCTAGTTAAGGAATTTGCAAAATTTAATTAAATTAATATGATTTTAACGAGATTACATAGTAAAATATTTTAAATAAACAAAAATAAATTAATTTTCCCAATTAGATAGAAAAAAAGCAAAATTTACTATTAGTAACAGTAGCAGATTTCAGTTTAGAATCGATGGGAATATAGCCAGTCTCCTAATATTTCAAATACCTGCTTATGTCGAATGTATGCATACATTTACTAATAAATAAAAAATTAAAAAGAACAATTTTACAGCTTTACAAACTATTTCAAAGTAAATAAAATTGTACACAGATTCGTTACTAAATAAATTATTATATTTTTACACTAATTGGTTATAAAGTGGAATATCGTTTTACATCTCAACAATTTTCATATAAAATATTTATTTAATTATAAGGAAAATTGATTTGAAGTCATTAAAATAGGTTTTGCTTTTCAAATGGATTTTTAAGCAAAATGATTTGTTTTTTTTTTCCTACGTGAATAATTGTGATAAGATCCTTACGCTTAACAGTTTTGCAATTATAAAATTTGTTTATATCACAAATTATCTGGCTGAATGGGCTTATTGTTAGAAGATTTACATTGAAATATGAACTATGAATTAAATTAAATTTTCGCAAAAGAGGCTCTGATCAAACTGAAAATAAGACGTCACCTTCTAGCATTCTAAGAGTGCCACTTAAGCCTGCTACCGAATGTTGCTAATTTGCTCATCATGCCGAATAAACACTTGGCAGCAGACAAAAATAAAAGTCAACAGCTGCCACGAACAGAAAATGCCAGAGATGAAATATATAAAAGAAAAATAGGACAACACAAAACACGGAACACTTGAGCTATACAAAAGTGAAACAAAACGCAACGCAATAACAAAATAAAATTTGAAACTCAGCAGAACATGAACAAAGAATTAATTAGCACAGTTAAGTGGCAGCAGCAAATTGCTGCAAAAAACAAACACGAGGAATAAAGCCAACAATCCCAGCCCTCAGATAAAAAGAAACCACAAACAAATTTACGATACATACAAATCCATTTTAATGCTATTGAAGAATCGTTGGCCTTGTTTTTTTTTTATTTAACTTAAGAAAAAGTGAAAAACAAAAATATAAAATAAAAAACAAAATATAAAACAAAACATAGGAGCTAACCTTATAGGCACAACAAAGGCGATGAGTGGAAAACTATTAGGCCTACTTCATGTTTTATTTATAAGCAACAGTTGCCAGCTTAAACCAAGAAACACAAACAACAGAAAAACGAAGACAGAAAACAAATTATTATAAATTATGCTGAAAGCATTAAAAAATATTTATTTATAAGTGTTTTGGATTTTCGTTTACAATTTTTCGGCAAAAGCAAAAATTGTTTGTATACAATTTTCTAATTCATTTCGCAACGCCCACACGAACGCCTTCACTTTGACAAACAAAATTTGTGCGCCCAATTTCGGGCGACTATGCATACATATGCTATATGCTATATGCTATATAGGTATCAGTACGAGTATATGTGCCATGTCACTAGCTACTTGTTCACTTAGAATACACATGCTGACACTGAGCTTGGAGCGCACAATTAATTCTGATTGCAGCCTTGACGCTGAAAAAATATTTAAGCAAAAAGTAAAAACAAAAAAAAAATAAAAATGAAAATATGTTCAAAGCAATGCGAACGCCAACAAATGCCTGCAGTTCATGGCAAGTGTCTATACGCTTTTCTACTTACGGCGAGTTTATGCTTAAAGAATTTTTTTTGTTTTTGTTTACAAAAACATATTTGTTTGTATATATTTTTTAATATATTTTCATTGAGTTTTTTGGCAGCGATGTTGCAATGCCTACGCAGCGTTTTCCTTTCGGTATGGCTAATTTATATGCTAAAGGTGTGAGTTGATGAGCATTGAGTTGAACACCGAGTGATGTGCGCTTTTTCTTAAATAAAAAAATGTATCTTTTTTTGTTTTTAACATGATGCGTTTTTTAACATTGAACTTGAGGCAACGACAGGTGTAGGTTAATGTCAAAGAATTCTTGAAAGAGAAATAACATTTTTCTGAATTTTGTATGCAAAGTATTTGTATTGAAATGTGATTGCAATGAAAAAAGATTTTTTATAATTGTTCTCAATAAAAATAAATATTTTGGTTAGTTAAATTTGATTTAAAATTAATTGAAACATAAATAAAATATAAAAATTAATTAATTTGCATTAACCTTCAGTGGTGCCATCTTATAAATCAAGCAGATGAAACGTTTTTGCCAAATTAATGCAAATCAAAAGGCCGCAGAACGTCACTCACAAAAATAGAGCACACTAAAAATGTAAAACAAAAAAACAAAAAAAAAAACCAAAATATGACAAAATTATTTAAAAATATGTAAAGCATTGCTGAAAATATTTTTCATGCATTTGAAAAAAATCAATTATTTCGCCTTAAGCGATAATCACTTAAATATCGTAAAATTGTCGCTTTCAATCATAACAACTGATTTATGATTTCTCTGCTTTCTATTTCGTTTCTCTCTCTTGATGCGTCTTTGAAAAGAGAAATTATGAGTTATTGCAAATAAACAAACTGCTCATCATTTAATAGCCAAAGTAGTAAATATATTGAAATTTTGCAGAATTCCGGCGACGTGACTTCTTTGCCTTGTTGCTGGGCGCAACGGAAAGTTGGGCAGAACAGCGGCGCGTGTGGCAGCTCAACAAAAGCGAAAGCAAACAAGTGAATGGCAAATTACTTTACATATTTTAGGCCAACAACAAAGTAAATCTGATTTCGCATTTTACAATTGCAAATGCGAAATGGCTAATGGCTAATGCGAACAATTACAGACGGCGAGAAAAATGTCAACGCATTTTGTGGTTATATTATTTTGTTTGTGTTTGCGGTTTAAATGTCGAACTATCATCGGCATGCTGGGAAACTCAGCCTGCCGATCGCTTACTTCCCGTCATTTTTTTTTTTTGTGGGTTGTTGTTTTTCGTCGCTTTTGACTATAAAAAAACTGACGTCACTGACGATTTAGTTCAGCGGAACGCGCGCTCCTACGCTCGCTTGTTGTTGCAAAGGCGGCTGCTGTTGCTTGTGCTGCTGCTGCTGCCGTTGCTGCCTCTATAAGCTATATACAAACATATATATAAGTTTATTTATATATAAGTGGGCATGAGTATGCATACATATGTACGTATAGCCATTAACAATCGGCTATATACAAGTGGCCAAACTGTATGCTAATGCGGCCTATGTTTATGGGATTTTTTTTTGTAAATTA
This sequence comes from Stegana nigrithorax, assembly GCA_037044495.1. Taxonomy (NCBI): domain Eukaryota; kingdom Metazoa; phylum Arthropoda; class Insecta; order Diptera; family Drosophilidae; genus Stegana; species Stegana nigrithorax. Next base: position 48,405 of record JBAMBQ010003499.1, read on the forward strand.
TCTTCTGCGCGCGTTGTAGAAATGGAAAACAGTTTTCTACAACTTGCGTCAGTCGGGAAATTCATTTCGATCGCAAAAGACGCACACAGCAAAATTTGCATTTCCAATTAGTTTTTAATTAATTAAGAAAAAAGTTCTCACACACAAAATGGCTGTAAGTGTTTATATATATACATTTTAAAAAATAGGAAAACGAAACCCAGTTTAATTTTAAATATCCTGCAAGAAAAAGAAAAAGCAGTTTCTTTAAAATGAAACTTTTGAAATTTAAGTTTAATAAGTGCTGCACAATTTCAATTACATTTTGCACAATGTTTTCATGAATGAATTTAATAATAATTAAACAATATTAAATGATCAGTGAAAGTTAAGTTATTAATAAAAACAAATGAGATGTCAGTCAATTATTCATTTACAATGTTTCGCCAACATTCACGGAGCAACATTGACAGAAATGTTTAACTATTTTCTGTTTTTGATAGTTTAATTTACTGTCAGTTAGTTGCAAATAAATCTAAGCTACTTTTTTAGATGGCACCGACTGTTAAAACGTTAAAAAGTTAAACGGAATAACAAAATACTGTGAAAACTCGTATTCAACTCTGCAGGTGTTCGAAAACTTTAACAAAAAAGTCAGAAAAAAAAAGAAAAAATAAATAAATGCAATAAGTAAACATGCAATCAAAAGAAGTTAATTAAATTTTAATAAAAAAGAGATCATTATTTTTGATTAAACTTTTCTAATGCTTACCAAGCTACGCTTCAAAAAATAATTAAAATTAAAAAGTTATGCAAACTTGCACGAAAACAAAAATTTATATTAAACAAACAAAAATATTATTAATCGCAATGAGGTCAAATATAAATTTGAGGACCTTTTTTAAGTATGCACTTGTAAACAAAAAATAAAATAAAATATTTTAAAATGCAAAATTTCCTAAGTACGATATTTCAGTTAGAATTTCATGCAATTTTCATATGCAACTTGTTCAACAATGCTCTGCACTTATATTAAATTCAAATATTTTCATTAGATAATTTCTATATCTCATTGCATAATATGCAACTGTTTTAACAATAATATTAATAATTGCAAATGAGCTTCAGAGGTCACGTACTGAAATTTGTAATTATTTTTTGTCAATTCACAATTATAGTATCCGTAAATTAGTTAAACCTTGCATAAAAAAATCTAATTAAAAGTGTTCAAACAATTATAATAAATGCATAAATTAAAATTGGTTTCAAATGCATAATTGCGCTTAAATTAAATGCCATTCGGATAATATTATTTCAATAAAACTTATTTTTAAAAAACCAAATGTATAAAAAGACAGCCAAAAAAACTGCATTATTTAAATTCAATAGTAAAATGAATTGTATCAATTTATAAATATAATTGGTACAGTATTTAACTGGTTAAGTGGTTAGGTGTTAATCAGCAATATATCAATTAATTCTTTGTTTTATTTGTTGTTGTTGTCATTGTTAAATTTAATTTTTTTTCTTTTTTTTGGAAATTAATATTATTGCATCATAAATGAAATGCATTGCGTTTCGTTATAATCGCGCTTTGCCAGTGATTGATGTTCTTTACGTTAACGTTTACCTTCAACGTATGATCCTTACTATGGCATGAAATATATTTATATTCAGCATACGCCCCGTGTTCACGAAAAGTGTTCATAAAGCGGCAAAAGACTAGCGTTGTAAATGGTTTTCATGTAAAAAACGCCTCTCTATGTATTTATATCACATACAGAAGCAGGCAGCTTTAAAGTTAACAGCAACAGCAACCAGACGAGCAACAAATAAATTTATTTTCACTTTTCACTCAATCGTTGCCGTCACAGTCGCAGTCGCAGCCGCAGTCACCGTCACCGTTAACAGCAGCACCCTCACAAACGTCAACCGCCGCACGCGCAATCACCTGCCGATCTGCGACTGCAGCTGCTATGTAATAATTCAATTTTATATGCACCTCATGCGCCTTCTCCCCTTTTTCACAAACATGCATGTCTTTTTTTTAATGTGTTTTTATGAGTTTTATTTAAGCAACGAACAACACTTTGTTGACATTTTTCCCACGCGTCCGATTCCCATGAAGCACACGCAGTCAGTCAGTCATTCAGTGAGTCAGTCATAAATTTAACTTTATGTACGATCGAAGCGCGTTCTACACTCTTGGCCAACCACTGGCAGGCGCAGCGGTAATCTCTCTCCTGGCTCTGTTGCTTTTAGGGCTTTCATATATGAATATTTTATATATCAGAGACACATGCATGCGATGAGCACCCATTGGCCGCCACCCACTTGACGCATTTATAATTTATGCCCAAATGACATAAAAGCATTAATTTTTTACATGTTGATTTTCATAACTTATGTTTTTTCAGCTCACTCTCATCTCATAAATATTTTTCAATGCTGTTGTTTTTGCAATTTTCAGTATTGTTGTTGTTCATGTGCATGTTTTCATTAAAATTTCATAAAAATTCAGTTTGCCGATTTGGCAACTGGTTTCGCTATTTATTTTTTTTCTTGTTCTTTTTTTTTTTTTTTTTTTGCATGTCAACAGCATGCTTAATGTCAATAATAAGTAATTTAAATTTGCAGAAATAATATATCAAGAAATTATTCCATTTGCACCCACATTTGCATAGCAACTTTAAGCAAAACTGAACAGTTGAATAATTCAATTTTAAATATGCATATAGGCCAAGTTAAATATTTACAGCGTGGCAAATTGAAAACACTTTTACTTCTGTGCATACACGAGTGTCCATAAGACTATAAAATAATAAAACTTATAAGAGTTTTACGAAAGTCTGCCAGTGACAAACAATTGACATGCAAAAGTCATCAGCTCCTTTGGGTAAAAACTGCAACTTAGATATACCTGCAAGAAAAAGCCAAGTGGAGATGTTTCTGATCATTCAAAAATATTATTTTTAATAAATTTTAAACAAACTAATATATCGATAAAATAATATGAAATAAAATCAAAAGCTTGAGCTCAACACGGAATGAATATAAAACAAAAATTTGGAGTTGCTTCAATCAATTATCGTAGTGACATGCTGATATGTTATTTTTGTCGCATCGTCAAATTTGAAATAAAACGCTCGTCTACTGATAAATGTATGTCCAAAAAAATCAGTAAAATGGAAAATAAAAACAGGCGACAAGAAAATTAATTGACACAAAAACGTTACATTTCAATTTCAAACTGTCAACTTGACATTGCTGTCAACAGGATTTTTACCCTTTTGCAGGCAAACAATGACCAAAGCACAAAGCCACAAAAAAAAGAAAAAACCTTCATGCATTTTCCCAAGCGAATTGATTGTGCAAAACAAAGAAAAGGACATGCAATGTATCATCCATGCAGAAGGTATAGACACACATGCATATATTTGTGTTGGCTTTAAGCAAATACGATATGAATGCATGCTACCAAATACATTAAATATTCATTCTTTTTTTTTTTAATAAATTCAACAAAACATAAATAAAAAAAATCAACGTTGTCCTGGAAACTTGTGTGTTTTTTTATGTTTTTTTTTATATGTATTCATGTAAAATTTACAATAATTTTTTAACAAGCATTTTAAAATTAAAACCGGCAGCAAGCAAAAATTGAATTTGAAAAAAGCAAGACAAAAAAAATTTCGGCGATGACTTCATTGCCATTTTTTGCAAAATTGAACACACAACATTCGCGTATTCAAGCAAAATAAACTGTTGCTGTCGAATGCTTGATGCCCAACGCCTGATGTCGTCAGGCAACAGAATTGTTGGTATTACTCAGTGAGCATAGGAAGTAACGGCGCAGAGTTGCTAGAAAAGCATTCTTGCATTCTAATTTGTTTGGCGCTCATTTCAATTGCTGAAAAACATTTAAATTTCTTTGTGCATAATTAAATTTTGATTGCATATTTTTATTTTTTTTTTTTTTTATTATGCTTAGACTGTTGTGTCAGCTTTTGATTTTTTTTCTCTCTTTTTCGTTGTTTTGTTGACTGTAAACATGTCTGAGTTTAATGCTACACTTTCACTAGGACTCCCCCCTCGATCGCAAACTGTCGATTCGTCTATAAATCTTTCTAACGCAAATAGAGCATTGGCACACAATCGGTGTTCATATTTATTGGGTCGTGTGGGCGTTGATTGAGTTTAATGTTTGGTTAATTCAATGCGTGAAAACACGAAAAATAAAAAGCAAAACAAAACAAAAACGAATATAAAATAAAATTTGGCTGGCCTGCTGCCAATTGACAAATTGAAATAACAAACAAAAATAAATAAAAAAAATGTGAATGAGAAAATCAAAAACAAAAAAAAAATAACAAAAAAATATATATATATATATCAGAAAAATAAAGAAAAGCGAGCGGAAGCATCGAGCGTAGGCAAAGCAACAAATGTTATATGAAATCAGCAGCGATTTTTAGTGTTTGCGCACAATAAAGATTTTTGTTGTTTTGCAATATTTTTTCTTTTTTTTATTTACTTTTATTTATGCACAAAATGTTTATGGGTTATTTGAAGGTCATGGAGAGATTTGTCAGCATAACGCTTTGGCGCGTTAACGCAAAACTTTTTAAACTCATAATTTTTTGTGTGCAACAGATAATGGTTTTCAATCTTTATTAATATATGTCCTGTCCTCAGGCTCAACTTTAAATGAACTCTCGGTTTTTAAAAATATTCTGTTGGCAATAAAAAATATGCAATTTTTATTATTGTTTTGTATTGCAAACATTCACCACATTAACCTAATTAATGCAATTACTGCTGTAACATATAATTTGAAGTTAAAATTGAAAAAAAAAAATATATGTACGAGTAAATCACATTTAACTGTAAGCAATATAAAAATGTAATATTTAATATTCACTGCCGACTATGTTCTCAACTGACTTAAATTACATACAATTGCTCTCATTTACAACCACGAAAAATTATGGATAAATATTAGGGAGCACTGAGTAAGTGAAATGGCACTGTGTCACATACATTTCGAATTCAACCTTACAACATTTTTGGCGACAACGCCCAACGCTCCTTGCTAAGAATTTTACATATATGAAAAAACCATAAAGCAAATCCATAAATAAAATGAATAAGTGCCACTGCATCCTAATCTATACACGTGTGTAAGCCTGTTTATTTTTATTTTCAATTAAAAATTTCATTTTTAATTTACTATCTGCAAACCAAGTCAATTCGCATGCAATTTGGCTCGATATGCAATTCATTAAAATCACTTTGGTTCATTGGCGACCATTGAAGCATATAGCATAACAAACAAACGAAGCAACGAACAGCCAAGGCAGCATGTAAAATATACGCATATATGCATACATAATAAATATAAATAAAATTTATGTATAAACAAATTGCATTAAAAACAATAAACGCACAATCCAGACAAAAAATAAATATTATTTTATGAGCTCAGAAAACATTCACATTCACATAAACATATCTATATGTAAAAGTGAAGAAAACAATAAAACCAAAAATTAAATTGTTATATATACAAATTTTGACATTTTATACAATTTTTGTGGTGTAGTGAATGAGGTAAAGTTTAATATATTATGTGCCTATATGCATATATAATATGCAATATGAATATTCAAACACATTGTATATATTTTTAAAAACAAACCATAAAAAAAAGAAAAAAACTTAGGTTGAAATACAAAAAATTAACAATATTCAACTGTGCTTACATTGCGTATACGCATTGTTGTATAATGCGTAGCCATGTACATGGCGTATACGCAACGTTGCAATGATGATTTTTGTGTTTTATTTTATTGTTTTTTTTTTTTTGTTTTTTTTTTTTGTAATCACTTTGAAATTGCAATATGCACGCTGTCAGTGAAATGTTGTGGCACGCGCTGTCATGCCTGTCTGTACGTTCGTTCGTACAATTCTCCGTCCTTTCGCACAACGGCGGATGCGTGTGCGTCTGTTATGCTGTGCAGTGCAGTCAGACTGGTCTCAGAGCCATTGTGGTTCATAGCATTGGTATTAAAATCAAAATTAATTAATTGGAAAATTAATTTTTCCTGTGTGGTTGCTCCAGCGTCTCTGTTGCCATGGTGTTGCTTTTATTGCCAATGTTCGCGTAATTAATACGTCAGCGGGTGTGCGTCTGCATAAAAAACTTAGACTAGACTTAGGGCGTTGTTGTTGTTGGCATTATGATTGTTGTTGCCATTTTTTTGCGCCATTACAACGCTGTTGACGTTGGCGTAAAACTAATTGGCAGCCTGCCAGTCTCATGGATTTTTGTTTGTTTGTTTTATTTTTTGTCGTTTTGCTTTTGTTTTTACAGCTTCCGTTTTTGCGGCATAAAAAGCATTTAATTGACATCTAAAATTTTCGACATGCTGACCTTAGGCTAGGCGATGTACATAGATAACGCTTAAATGGTTTTTATTCAATTCGTGGAACATTTTTAAAATTGTTAAATTGTGCGCATTATTAATTAGATGTATTTTAGGTGGCTTACATTAATGTGTTTCTTAGTAATTGAGATGTTGTTTTTCGCTTTCTCTCTCTCTCTCTCTCTTACAGCCACGCAATAAGGAACAAGAAGCTGAAGTGCTCAACTGGATCTTCGCCGTTTTGGGTGAAAAAGTGCCCAGTGGCCAATATGAAGACATTCTTAAGGATGGCATTGTATTGTGCAAGTTGATCAACAAACTGGCGCCCGGCTCGGTGAAGAAAATCCAGGAGCGTGGCACCAACTTCCAGCTGATGGAGAACATTCAGCGTTTCCAGGCGGCCGTTAAGAAATACGGTGTCCCTGAGGAGGAGATCTTCCAAACCGCCGATTTGTTCGAGCGTCGTAATATTCCACAAGTTACACTGTCCCTCTACTCGCTGGGTCGCATTGTAAGTAGCCAAGTGCAGCTGACTGACGTCGTGGAAATATTTCACTTTCAAACTGGTTAATTTGAATTACTTTTTTAGACCCAAAAACATCCAGAATTCAATGGACCCGGCTTGGGACCCAAAATGGCCGATAAGAACGAACGTGAATTCACCGAAGAGCAACTGCGCGCGCATGAGGGTCAACTCAATCTGCAAATGGGCTTCAACAAGGGCGCAACCCAGTCCGGCCATGGCGGCTTCGGCAACACGCGTCACATGTAAGATTCTGGCTACTGGCAACGTAAATTACTTAGATGCTCCATATTATTATTTTATTCTTAAATTTTAAAAACTCTTCTTTTCTACATTACTTTTGAGTCAGAACTTTCGTTTTCCTTTTTTAAATAAGAATTAAGTACACCTGGTTATGTAATTTTTAATATGAAATAAATTAATTAATTTTAATAAACAAAAGCCACTTGTGTGCCATGATTAATTTTCGTCGCTTTCGCTGTATTCACTGTATTTTTGTTTTTTTATTTTTCTGCTTTTGCGCTTTTTCGCATATTTGTTTGCTTCAGTTAATTAGCAAAAAATCGTTTCGCATGTGAAGGTCAACGCAGCTGTAAGCACCTGACTCAGCCGCAGTCGTGCCAGATACTGACTTACCGTTCTCTTACTTATGTATGTATGTGAGTATGTTTGTATGTATGTCTGTTTGCTTAAGCTCAACTGACGATGCTTTGGCGACGTTGTGTGTAGGGTTGCATATTCGACTGTCGACTGTGCGCACTCACAACGTTTACACAAATTACAATTTCAACGCCTGCACCGACGCCGATAAGCATAAGAAATGTCAAGGCCATTTATATTTATATAAGCGTGGCCAGGTCAAAGTTGCGCTAGTTGGTTAAATACACTGTAAGAAGCACGATTTTACACTCAAAGAAATATTCAACTGCTTTAATTAATTTGTGCTAAGAAGCAAATTGTGCAAAGACAAGATGTCAAGAATGCCAAGTCAAGTCAAGTTTTTGTTGAGCAGACCAATAAAAGTAAAACGAGAAAGACACCCCTACAGTCGGACACATCCGACCCATTTAAAAAGTTTGAAATCTAAAAACAAAATAAACAAAAACAACAAAAATAATTTTTTTTTTTTTTTGCCGATATACGTAGTATTGAGATAAGTTATTGAACAAATAAAAGGGTTTTTGTTAGTAAACGTGGTTTTTCGGCCGATCGTTCTTAGGGCAGCTGCATTTTATAAGTTGAATAACGAGAAAAAACCATTGCTTGATTCACCTGAGAAGTTGTTCATAAATTTGTAAAGCAATGTATTTACATTAACTTTAAAATTTAAAATCGTTTAAAAATTCAAACATTGTACTGAAAATATGTTAAGCTTCCTTAAATATATCTTAGCCTTAAACTAAATTTTCGACCTTCCTTTCAATTTCGCATCGTCTTAACTGCTTCGGAAATTAGTGTACGCTTTTTCTTGCTGTGTTTTTTTGCTGCTTTGGGCAATCTGTCTATATAACTATCTAAAGCTTTATCCCAACATAAAAGAGCAAAGGGGGACATCAAATCAGTGAAAACGAAAAACTAAGCATAACATAAAAAAAAAAAAAAAAACAAAAGCAAAACAAAAAATCAGCAAGGCAAAGCATAGCCGAGTATTAACCGCAGGCAAGAAATCGTCTTATGTGTGTAGTAACCGATTGTTTTGGACATGTTATAAGCATGGCAGGGCATAACGAGCCAAAGCTTATATGACAACATAACCAAATATGTACACAAGCTCAAACAAGTCTTACGCACATATGTACATATGCGTGTGTATGTGTTTATGTATCAGTGTCTGCATGTGTTTAATTCCCACTTGTCAACAGCAACGCAAACAATGACAACAGCAACAACAACAAGAATCACACATAAATGTGTAATAGAAATACCAAATAAACAAAAGAGATAACGAAAACGAAAACAATGCGTAAAGCATAAAAACAAAGTGGTCACTTTGACAGTCTGACAGCCTTTATGCGTAACTGGTCAGCTTTGTCGGTTTGTGTTAGTTACACTATTTATATAATTTTATTTATGTTGACAATTGCTAAAATTTCGCACAGAACCAGATGCACAGATACGCCGATACACAAATACACGGATACACGAATACACAGACACACAATCACACAAAGCCAAACGTAAAGTGAAAGACACACTCACACACTCTTACAGTCATAAAGTCACACGGACACAAAGTGACAATCACAAACAAACAAAGCAACGCGCTCTAATAATGCAATTTATTGGCAGCCAGTTGACAATGACAATTGTCAATTTTCCCTCTCTCTCTCTCTCTCTCACACACACACACACTCTTGCATTGTCTCACACGTTTGCTTAAATTTATTATAACTTTTCGCTGCTTTCTCTCGTTTGCTCTTGCTCTCTATCTCGCTCGCTATCTCGCTCACTCGCACACACTTTCGCCGTGTTTGAATTTATTTATATTTATTGTGGCCAAAATGACAATTTATTGTTATTTATTCCGATTTGATATACGAGTGTACACTTTTTTGCTCGCTTTGACAATTGTTATTTTATTATTAGGGTTGGTGCCCTTGCCAGCGGATAACATGGGGGAAAAGCACAATAAAACAAATGGCTTTATTACAATAATGTGTTCTAGCGTACGTAACAATGCCAAAGACAATGTAAACAGGTTATTTTGTGTTTACCCTGCAATATTATTCAAATATGCCATAAATTGATATTATGTCATTTTGGCTTAATGAAACAATTAAAATTTTTTTTATTAACAATTGTGTTCGGTTAATGTTTTCCTTTGTTTTTTTTTTTTTTGTTTTTTGTTTATCTGTTCTTGTTATTGTCGTTGTTCTTAATTGAATATTACCATTTATTAAAAAAAAATTAACGTTTTCAGGCCGCACGCTTGATTAATTCTGCCTGGAGGAACGCTATTAAAATTTTGTTATATGCGCAAAGGGAATTTCATAAATGCTATGTTTACATGATTTTTGTAATTTAATTAATATGAGAAATGCATGTAATTAATTAAACAATTATTTTTTAACACACAAAATTCATTAAATAATTATACATAAAAAAACGCAACAAATTTTATGTAAAGTGTAATTTTTTGTGCCTTAGGCAAGTGAAAATATCACATGTCATGTTCAAGACCAAGCAAGACACTTAACAAAAAAAAAAAAAACAAAATGAAGCCAGAAAGAAAATGAACCGCCTACGCTAATTAAACTTTTTACATTATCCCTAAAATCTCAACGCGATTAGCACACAATCAGCTTAAGCGTCAAACAAAGGCCAAGGCAAACATTATATTAAAAACATCTGAGAGCAGCAGCCTCCTGCACTTAGGCACTCGATACTTAAGGAACAGCAGCAGCAGCAACAACAACAACAAAGTGCAAATAAATAAAATTTTGTAGCAAAACAAAAAACAAAAATGATGGAGAAAGAGAAGGAGCAGAAGAAGGCGAGAAAGGAGAGGCAAAAGAAAATAAACCTAGTTGCTGTAATGAGGCAAACAAAATCAAAATGTGTTGAATATGCTTAAAGAAATTGAGACAATTTCAAAGGAAGCCCAACAATTTTCGTAGAAAAAAAAAGTAATCGTGTAAGCATCAGCAAAGATTGCAAGCACCAAGAAGGCTAATAAACACTTGTGACTATGTGGTTGTTGTTTTGTGATGTGGTTGTTGTAGCGTATTTTTCTTGAGATTTTTGGAATTGCTGAAGGAAGAAACAACACTAGACACAAATCGTCACAAATCTCGTGGGCGCATTCGAGCCAAGGCAACCAAAGTAATTGCGAATGAGCGACGCTCGTCAGCATAAAAGTTTTATTAAATGATTAAGTTAAAAAAAGAGAAACAAAATCAAGAGGCACGCTAACTCTGACGCTGAAGCTGACGATGAAGATGAAGATGAAAACGAAGACGAACATGAAAACGGAGATGAAAATTAAACAAAAACACCACAGCAGAAACCCACCGAGGGCCATGGCCCCAGCCTGTGAGTGCCTGACACCGACAAGTGCGGCGCCAACGAACGAATCAACGAACGAACGAACGATAAAAGGCGACCAACTTGTCAAACACTTTAAGGCAGCAGCAGCAGCCAGAACGCTTTGCAGCCTGGGCAAAGGCAGCCAAAAGTGATACCAAATTGAGGTTGAGTAAAAACAAAACCAAGAAAAGGAAAAAAAAGAAGAAAGAACAAAAAAAAAACCAGCAGCACGCAGCATTTCAGTACTTTTGAAATTGTGGCAGTCATACTTTTTCATGCTGATGTTTTTGTTTGTCTTCCTTGTGACATGTGAGTAGGCAGAAAAACCGTGTGATCACCTTGCGAACAGCAAAGGAACTTCATGCATTTACCACACGCACTCACATGTCCGCAGTCGACTTGGTCTACGGCCATGTGCGTTAACTTTAATATGGCAGCTTAATAGTGTAGCATACATTTAGGCTGACTAGTTGGTTGACTGACTGGCTGACTGGCTGGCTGCCTGGCTGGCTGCTTGGCTGGCTGACAGGCATAATGGCGACACTCATGAATTATTCAGTGCGTAGTCCGCATTAACCTTAAGCAACAGCAATGCCAGAGCCATAGTGTTTTACTTACATACTTCCTGCAGACGCCGACCGACACTTCCGTTAATGTTTGTCGTTGCCATTTCCTTTGCGCGACAACTTCGCCCACAATTGTCTTTTTCGTTTTGTTTTGTTTCGTTTCGTTTCGCTTTGTTTTGTTTTCTTTTATTTTCTCTGGTTTTGTTTGCGAAATGTTCATGTTAAAAATGCATTGTAATTTATTTTAATAGCATTTTGTTTCTACATTTTTTCCGCTCTTTTTGTTTTCTAAAAATGTGCTTTGTTCTTTGTGTCCTTATTATTAACTTAAAGCATAATTTGGTTAGCACAAATGTAATAAAAACGACTTTGGCTACCGTTTTGAGTTAAAAAAATAAAATGCACATTAGACACAATAATTTTTGTAAGTAAGTTCTGTCGGCAATAATCCTAGTTTTTGCAGCACATTTCTAAATTAAATTCGCAAATCCCTTAGTCCGTACACCAAAATCTTTAATATGCTAAAAAGTTTCATTTAACATTTTCGATCAACCCCCCTACCAAAAATAATATACATATAAATTAAGCGAAAAAATGTGAATCTCTTGTGACAGAGTAAGGAAAAAAAATATATAAAATAAAAAATAAAACAATATCGAAATGACTTAAGCAAACGTCAGAAATGTATCAAAAAAAAGAAAAATAAAATGTAAAAATGAAAATCATTGCACGGTTGCAGCTTCAACGTGCTCCTTCCTCGTGTTCTGCTTGCCTTTCTTTTAGTGTAACTTCAGTTTTCACTTGGGTTTTACCCTGGGTGCGTCTCTTTGCCAAATTGAAGTTTATAAAATTGACAGAGCATTTTTGCAAAATTTTTTTTTGCTTTTATTTTCGCTTGAAGTAAAATGGCTTGGCTAGGTTTTGGCTTTGGGTTGGTTTGGTTTGGTTTGCCGAGTGCTGCCCTGACAGTCCCAGGAAGTTGCTCTACGACACACTCAGTGGAACGCACATAGCATATAACAAACCATGAACATATGCAAAATAGACCAAATTTTTATTCACATACTTTTATTTATTGTAAATGTACACTCATGTATGTATGTGAATGGTGAACTCATGCACCCATGTGCATGTGCCTGTGTATGTGTGTGTATGTGTGTATTTGTGAGCAAGTGTGTGTATTATTTTATGTCGGTATGTTTTCAAATATTTTTGTTGCAATTTCCGGCTGCTAACCGGAAGTGAAACTGCTCAAAAATTCATGCAACCGTAAAAGGAGCAAAAGAGCGGCAATAAGTAGGCTACGTGCTGTGCAGCCAAGGCAAGCGGCCAACGGGAGAGCCGGCGGCTCATGGCATACGCCACTCGGCACTCGGCACTCGGCTGAGGCATCTGTACTCATACATTTCGTTAGAAAATCTTTGCATATTTTGCACGCCTGCAGTGCGCGTCTTGAATTCTGGCATGCCAAAAAAATGCATTGGGTGGCTGCTCGGTGGCTTATGAGAAGTGGTTTGTGGGTAGTGCAAGGGCTGCATGCGCACATTTTTGGCAATTTGCATACGATTTATAGGACATTGCGTAGCGCAATTGCTGCTGTTGTTGTACTTTATATATTTTATTTGAAATAATGCTATAAATATTTTTATTTTGCTCGCTGCATTGATTTATTGTAAATTGTTAATGTCGGGAAATTGTTTTTCATAAAATGTATATCCAATTTAAATGGAGTGGTGAGTATTCCATATTTTTATGCCATATTTATGGCTTCTTTTAGAAGGGACTGCATATGTACTCAAATTTAATAAGAAAGTTTTAAACAGGCAAATGATAAAAACCTGCAGTTTTTGTTTGCATATCGCTCAATTACTAATATGTAATATGTCGTAACTTCAACAAATTGATTTTTTAGAAAATAAGTTTAAAGTTTTTTCAATTCACTCCCCACATAAAAAAATTACAGCATTTTCTCTACATATGCAAAGTGTAAATAGATACTTATATGAACTTTTGCTCAATATAAATTATGATAAATATAACGAATAACTCTGCATCGTAAAAAAATCGTGCTTTTTGACTTATGACTTTTAAAAAATTTACTATGGTGAAATATAAAACATTTTTTTAAAAATACCATGCTCAAAATATAATTTCAGAAAAAGCTGGCTGCGTTGCATTGCAAACTGTTAAAGAATCATTCCTTGCGAAATCCAAATCAAATCAAGCTGACGTGAATTATTTGATAAAGCTTAAATTATTACACTGATCCCTAGATAAACAAGTAGCGCACAGCAATTTATAGATAAAATCAGAGTTTATATTTGCTTAACGTGTTTGACTGATCATTCTAAACTAACAATTATATTATGCAGAAGCTTTCTTTGTTTTTGCAGTCGAAACGCTGCAATTTAGTTTGCATTTGTAAGTCAACATGGCTGCTTTGAATATGTCGGCGCATTTTAAACAGCTTATCCGATTACATACATATGTACACAGAAGTGTGTACCGTAAAAGATACTCGTACTTACAAATGCATATGTGTATCAAATATTTTAAAATATATTTAAAATCGTTTATTTTTGTATAAAGAAACAAATTGTAAATATTTGCAAATCAACTGACATGAAAGCATACAAATGAAACAGCACATCCCCCCCCCCACACAAGCCGCATCCACGACGCCATTGTTTAAAGTATCCTTACTGCATGCATATGCTGGGACAAAGCAAAAGCAAAAGCAAACTGCAAATGCAAATGAAGGATGCTGACTGCTGCTTACAGCCAAATGCATGTTTGACATGTGCTGCTCTGCTTGCTCGCTCTAACAGCTGTCGCCGTCGCAATCGCACGCATGGCAGCATACTCTTTTGCTGCAGTCCACAGTTGCTCGCTGTGTCTTTGACGGTTGCTGATGTAACTGTACGTGCAGCTGTAAATAAATTGCAAAAATATTTTAAATTTTACATTGAAGATGTAATGCGAGCATAAAAGAAATTGTATGTGGGATTTGCTAAATTTATCGTCAATATCATTATGCGTCAATTCGTCTTTATCTTTTATCTGTGTGCGCCCGCAAACCCTTTTCAGCTGCAGACATTTGCAGCTGCACACATTCAACAATATCTATACTTATATACATACGTACACATATAGTACATATGTAAGTATCTGACGACGTTGGCAAATGCTTAAAATGCAAAAAAATAGCTCCTAAATTATTCAAAACATAAGCAAGAAGAATCGCTTCAAACGAGCTAACGTGTCCTGACTCAATATAAGTGCATAAGTATGCGAACACACACACACTCACACACACACACACCATACTCACGCACACATACTTGCATACATATACACATTTGTATGTTGCGTCGCTGGCAGAGTGCATGAGAGGGGGAGAATTGCGTAGGCGATTGACGCAGCTGCACGAAGTGAAACGTTGAATTAAGCAAATTGCATAATATTTGTCACTGCAAAGCTCATGTGTATTATTTTTACACTAATTGCAAATATTGTGCATGGCATATGCGAAGTTAATTGCAATTACTTAACATACAAAATTGACTTTCCTTTTTTGTATTGTAAATATCTTTTGTTTTGCTTAACAAAGCATTGCATACAATTTGCTTACTGTAAGTTTGTCTTTCAGCAAATTTAAGCTGAAATATTTTATTTAAGGCAAATTCTGGCAAATTTTCAAGCAGCCGCCCAAAAGCAAGCAAATAACTGTGCAATGCACCAGAGCAAATCTTTAAAATGTACACAAAATCTCAAGACATTGCACGTTGCAGCCACTGAGCAGAAGGATACGAAGCAAAGTAAGGAATAAATGGTTTTTAATGCAATTTTCAATTTGCATGCCATTGCATGCAGCATTTTTCAATTTTTTCACTAAACATTATTTAAATATTTGTTTTTGCATATACCATAGACCGGCACTAGTCGGTCTACAGCAACAGCAACAACAACAACTACAACTACAACTACAACATAGGCAACAGCAACGGCAACAGCAATGGCAGCAGTAGCAGTTATAGGGGGGTCAGCGGCAACTTGGCAATATGCGTGCAGACAGCCAAGATTTTCTAGATAGACAGTTCTATATAAAACTGTAAATGTGTGTATGTATGTATATATATATATATATATGAAATTGTGTGTGAGTGTGTGTATATCGTATATAGTGGAATTGCTGAAAGCATATTCTTCGCACAACATAGCTCAGCAGCAAATAGGAAAAGGGCTGCGCATTGTTGGCAGTGTTGACTGCAAAAGCATTTGGCAGCTGGGTTGTCAGTTAGTGGCGGGATATAGACAGGACATGCAGCAAATGCTGCATGGCAAATGTGCTACGTGCTATGTGCGCTGCTTTGTTGCCAGCATGAGGCCTGACTGCAGCCTTACCTGCGTTTAAATATGATGTTCAAATCGTTTTTAAAGCCAACTACGTGAATGCCTTGCCATGTTTGACACAATGAGCAACATCATTTCATTACTACTAACAACGTCACCGCGGTGTGTTAGAATGTGATAGCACATGCAAATGAGTTAAGACAGCAGCGCAAATATTTTTTTTATTTATTTCATTGTTTTTTGTTTTAAAAATTAATTAATATTTAAGTAAAATGTCAATGCTGCCGCATATATTGCATGTGTTGAGGTCGATGCGCCACACGCCCATTTCCAATAACAGTTTGTGCCGAAATGGCTCGCCTAAGAAACTTTAGCTCAATTATTGCCGCCCAAGCAAACCAAAGAAATGCGCAAAACTTTGAACTTGTAAAACGTTTCACTAATTAAATTCGAAATTAATTTCAAAGTCGTTGGCTTTTCGGTGGTTCCGTCGCTTGCAACTTCGATCAACATCCTTACAAGTGAACACCTCTCGTGTGCGCCTGCCAAACTAAACAAATTTGTTTACGATGCTGCTGCTCCTGCCCCTGCCCCTGCCCCTGCCCCTTCTGCTGCTGCTGCTGCTGCTGCCTTTCTTCGAAGTTTTTTATTCTCTTTTACATGTTTTCGGTTTTTTGTTAGCATTTGTTTACTGTGCCGAAAAGTTTTGCACAACTTTGTATTAAACTTGATCAATAGAAATTTTGTATTAAAATGTTTCAAACTTGTGCGCTGAAAATATGCCAACCTCTTATGGTGCACAACTAGCCACGAGCTCCTTGAATGCCATGACTACATATTACAATAAAAAAAAGAAACAAAAAAAAACAACCCAACAACAACAGCAATGAAAAAACCATACAAAAACAAATATGGCGGATAACGGCAAAAAAAAAGCAAGAAAATGACTTTCGCTTATGCACGCCTAAGTTGGGAAAATGCTAACAAATGTCTTTTGTGTGTTTGTCTAAATTATTAATTAGTTTGTTAGCGAGCAAAAGTTTGTTAGCGGCGGCAAAACTTTGGCACGGCATTCGATTTTGTCATGTTGACGGATTACACAAGGTGCGCACACTGCCGACTGCTGACTGCCGACTGCTGGCTGACCTCATTGTTGCCGCGTGGCACTTTGAACTTTGCGTTGCTGCATTGGCAAACTGTGCAGTGAAGCAGCAGTTACCCTGCACTTGACAGACCTAAGGAATTTCTGTTTCCTTGACTTTTTTTTTCCTACGCCAAAGCAATTGTAACATGTTGCAATTGCACAGGTTTTACTGTATTTCATGTTAATGTCCATTTTGTTGCAGTAATTCATTTGTTTTCTACGTGATTTTTGCCTAATTGAATTGCAATTTCTTAAGCCGCTTTGGTATTGTCTTTTTGTTTTTTTGTTTCTTTTTGTTGTTGTTTTTTTTTATTTGCTGTGCATGCTGCATTTGCGTTACGCAACTTCTGCCGCGTGCTTTAAATGGATTTGTCATGCGGGTACACTTCAGTTTGTGCGCCAAGGCAATTAGCGTCGCCGCGGCACGGCAGCCATTGCAATTGCCTGCCAGCAAAGTGCACGCGTCGCAACAATTTTTCGTAGACAAGCAACGACATGAGGCATAAAATTGCAACCAAAGAAAAATAAAAAAAAATGTATAGCGAAGGCAACACAAGCCACAGTGCACATGTACTGAGGTGACGTTGCTGCTTGCTCCTGCCAACAACGTAGCCAAGCGCAAAATAAAAGAAGTCATCCGCTGAAACGATTCTACTGACAGAGTCATGCATGCTGCTTGCTCACTTTGCTGCGAAGTACAGTGGGGCATGCCGGCAACAGACGTCAGGGCCATGCAACATTGTGACTGCAGAATTCGCTGCTTCTGCTTACTCTTCCTTTATTTTGTGCATGGGTAAAGAACACGCAATGGACACATGCCAAATATGGGTACATGGGATAATAGAAACTCACGAGAGCCATTGCAGCTGTGAAGGAGTTCATTTTGAGCGCATAGGGGCAGATTAAAAAAACATCCTTGCGACACACTGCAAGATTAAACGTTGTGACTTCTGCTACATAAGCGTTTACTTTATGCAAAATATCACATGTGTTCTATAGATTTGTTGAATTAGTTTATTTTTTGAATGAAATAAATTTTTTATTATTTTATTTTCAAATATGCACCGAGTCATTGAGTCATCATTAGTGCACTATGAGCATTGTCATTGTCATTGACAAAGAAAACATAAGAAATGCACAGCTGCACTCGCTTTTGAACTTGCATAGCTTCGCTTTGTGCTGCATGTAGCCGGCTAGGGAAGACATTTCCATTTTCTTTGTGTAAGCATCCGCCTTGACTGAATGCATTTGGTTACGCTTGTTTTTTTTTTTGCCCTTTGTCATGCTTGCCCATGAGTGAGTGCAGCTCAAGCACATTTGATTAATTTGTTTGCCTGCTCAGTCCTTGCCTTGCGCCCCTGTTCACCTGTTCAGCTGCTCGGCTGTGCGGCTTGTTCGCCTGCTTGGTTGCCATTTTCACAGCTTGCTTGCGCATTTTAGCAACGTACGCACGTGTGCACATCGCCATGCAGCAATGCAGCCAAGTCACACTTGCCCCCATCGTTAGGGGTGCACATGCGTTCGCTTGCCTGCCTGCCTGGCTGCCTGCCTCTCTGCCTGGCTGCCTGCATTGCGTATATTTACAGTTTATCAGCGTCGCCGTCGCTGCGCCACCGTGGAAGACAACGTCGCTGGCAACGTTGGCCGGAACTTGCTTGTGTGCACATTTGTTAGGCGCCATGTCTTTGTTGTCCCCTCCCCCCTTACAGTACAGTTACGTGGGCTCGGGGCCACTCCGATTGTTTAGCAGCATGACAATGCGGGCGTTTGCCAATGCAAGTGTGATTTCATGTTATTGTTATCGCACTCATGCCATTGTATTCTTGCTGCCATTATCACTATTGTTGTTGCTGGTTGTCGCCTGTTGTTGCTGCTGCCTCGTTGTCGTTATTATTGCTCGGCAAATACGGGTTTATTGTGCGCTATATTGTTATTGTTGTATGTAGGAAATTTGTTGCCTAGCATTGCTGGTTGCCTTGGCTTGTCACAGTTTCGATACACTTCCGGCGCGTCGCTATTGTTAACTTGTGTCACGCACGCAAGCCACGCAGCGTGCTTAAATACTTAAGTAGCCGCGAGCAGCGAAAGTGCCTATTAATCAGCGGATGCACTAAAAAGCGAGCATACCCGATTGGGTAAGTTGCCATGGGAATTCACTTTGTGCTGCTATGGGAGCCATTGTCGAAATACATTTCATTCATTCATTCATTCATTATTCATAAGGCATGTAAATAAGCTTTTTCTTTTGTCAATATAAAAGCAGTATTGGCTTCTTTAATTAAGACTTTTATTTAATTACATTATGAAAAAAAAAAAACAAATGAAATGCTTGCACATTGTAATCATTTTCTTGTTTTATTTTTTTTTTCTTTGCCGTCTGCACCCACAAGTCTAACAAAATAATCCCAACGCAAAACACTTTAAAAATACTTTAGTGCAGGCGCGTTTACGTTTCTAAATTTCAATTATTGAACTAACGGCGCAAAATTCTGCTGCCGGATTCTTAAAGAGAAAAAAAAAACCCTGAGAAAGCTTTTCAAAAAATCAAACAATAGAACAATCTGTCACGTACAGAACTTAGCTCGAATAAACTAACCATTCCTCACATCTAAGCATTATAATACAAAAAATAGAAAAAATCAAACGTTTTTTAACTTAAGTAACTACTTATGGCACTTGGCACTCACATCGCCCCCGGCTCGTTCATTGTGCTTTGCGCGGCTTGCTATTATTTCTGCAAACACATGGCGTATGAGTAATTAATTTAAGTTGCCATACAATAATGACACTCATACGCAACGTTGTGCATGAGCTAGCAAATCATTTGCAAGGCACACACACATACACACACATACACACAGATACAAACACACAATCGCATATATCGATAGACGACTTCATGTCATTTTCAAATATGTTTCAACTTCAGCTGCTTTTCAACTTGAAATGCTTTTCAACTTTTCAAAAACTATCAAAACTGTCTGCAGCAGCAACAACATCAGCAGCCACAGCAGCAGCAACAGCAACAGCAGCAGCAGCAGTAGCAAGCAACAAAGTTTAAGTAGTTAGTCTATGCGTGTACGAAGCTATGTTGGCAAAGCTGGCGGCGACGGCGGCCACGGTGGCGGCATGTTGCGGCAAGGCGCAGCGGGGCGGTACAACTTGAGTGAGTTTGTAAGTTAGAAAGCAAACTTTTTACCGTCAACACGATGTGTGCGAGGTGCCAGGCTCTTTATGCAAGTGTGTGTGTGTGTGTGTGTGTGTGTGTATGTGTGTGTGTGTGTATGTGTGTATAAACCACTAAAGTTGCTTTTCATGCGGTGGCATAAAAAAACAACATCATATAAATTAAAAAAAAAAATAAAATCTGCTAACGAAACGAACGAAGCTGCTTAGAACTTTTCAAGTTGCTGCCATTTTAATTGATATTTTTTTTTCTGTTTCTTTTTTTTTTTTTTTTTTTTATTTTTTTTTTTTTGTATTTTGCCTGTGTCGCCAAGGTTGTGAGTGAGCTGTGCGTTTGTGCGTCGCTTGTCGTGTTTGTGATTGCTTTCATATAAATTGCGTATAAAATTTCAGCATGTATTTTTGCTATTTGGCAAGTCAGAAATTAATTTCAAAACTTTGCATTTTTCGCCCAAGTTCTATGCAAATATGTACAAGCGGCAGTGCGGGTGTTTGACACCAAGCAAGGCACAGCCGCAACAAAAAGCAACATCCTTGCAAATTGACTTTGCTGTCGACTTTTGCAACGAATGTGTTTGCGTGTTTTTTGGTTTTGTGTCAAGTGAAAACGGCATAGAATATCGAAACATTAACTCAATCTTAAAACGATTTCCCTTTTTAGTAATGTAATGTTTATTTTTATTTTTTTTCTTTTTTGTTTTATTTTGTTTCTTATTAAATTGTTTATGAAACTCTGCTACAAATATTGCCACGCCAGTTAAAGACAACATCGTTTGGCAAAACTTTGCCACAAAACCTTGACTCATCTCGCATTTCATGCATCAGACGGCATAACAGTGGCAAACAATAAATAATGGCGTGCCTTGTTTTATATTTGTTGCTTAATTAGAATTCCGTGTGGCTTTCAATGCTACTCGGCTACCCCACCATTGCCGCGTCGCGCATACACACCGCAAATACACACTCTAGTTAGCATTTACATAAGTATGCGTGCGTGTCTAGGTATATGTGCGCACTCATGCTCATGCATGCAAAGTTACATGCAAGCTTTCAGCGCAAACATTCGAGCCTCGGGCGTTGGCAACATTAGCGAGTTGCTCATTATCATCGTCAAGGTGCGCGTAAACAACGAAAACTATTAAATTGACTAATTAAGCAGCTCAGAAAGTGTCTGGCATCAACACATTAGGCAAACACACGCTTAAGCCATAAGCAACTGAAATCCGACTGCTCACATATGCATAATGTCTTATTTGCACAGCTACCTCGATGCCATCGCTCTGTCTACTCCCACACACTTGGCTAAATATGATTACACTTATACACTCGCTCATTGACTGCCACATTCGCTCCATCGTGTGTTACATAATTCATTCGTGGGTTGTTTGCTTCTGCAGCTCGCACAATTTGCAACTTAGACGCCCAACTCTGGCGCGGATTCGCTACATCACTTGCAACTTGCTCAGGGCTTTAATCAACGTTTGCGGTAGCTTCTAAGTTAACAGCGTAGCTGCTCACACATTGCCAGTCTAAGCTCCATGTCGATCATTCAGATATATGCATGCACAAGTTTATTTATACAATAACTTACAGTGTCGTACAAAATAAAAACATCAAATTAACCATTTCTTTAAGCTGCTTTCCAACTTAGCCATTTATAACAAATTATGCTTTGTTAGCTCAATCTTGGATTATTTATGAAAAAATCAACAACTGCTGAGCACTTGAGAATGCAGCCAGACTGCATACAAAAGATGTGCAAGTGTGCTTAGCTTACCTGAAATTTCTCATAATAGCCATGAGACGTGCAAAATCAAACAAAATGCATTATATGAAAACATGTTGCTAACATTTGCTTGAGTGAATTATCATTGCATTGTTTCAATCTAAGCCGAATTTATCATTGTGAGAATGTTTTATACAACTGAGCACAGCAATGCTGCACCCAAGCACGTACCGACTTAGCAAAAGTGAGAACGCTTATGCCAAGAAATTCGTTACGCACTGCAATCTCACTGAGCCAAAAATAAAAAAGGAACAAAAACAAAAACACAACACATAGCACAACATTCAAATGCAGTTGGTGTGTGAGGAATTAAGCAAATATAAATATAAATTGCTATTTTTAATACATTTCAAATGAAAAGCAAATTTCAACAGTCATGTAAAATGCACAATAAAATTATATACGGATGCTTGTTACCTCCACACACACACACACACACACACACACACACTCACGTAGTGCAAAGTGGTAAGTTTTGAAACAAAACTACATTTGCAAAATCGATTTTATCCAAATAAATTGTAAAACATTTGCGGCAGCAAACTGCAGCAGGCGACTAACAGCATGCGGCGAGCAGCAAAGAGTTAAGTTATCTAGCAGGCAGCAAGCAGCAGGAAGGCGGTTGTATGTTCGTGGTTATATGTGTGTGTGTGTGTGTGTGTGTGTGTGTGTGTGCTGCTGCTGCCTTACTATATGCGGACGCCTGTGCAATGAGTCGACTAAACGAATAAATGCTCATGATGGCCGTTGATGGGCCAATCGATTGTTTTCCACAAAAGTTATAGCCACGCTACAGCACACACACACACACACACACACACACACACATACACGCACTCATGTACAAACTCGCACATGCAGCGATGAAGTTGTTTGTGCTGATGTTGCAGGTACTCAGTCGCAGTTTATCGTTGCAGCGTGTACATGCCGACAAGGAGCACATAATTTACTATGTTCCATGAATACTTTGACAACCCTGGCTTCTTGTTGTTGTTGTTGCTGCATGTCATTGTTGGTATGCCATGTTCGAACTGCGCTAGCTGCTGGCCGCCTGCATTGATGCGCCAATTGTTGCAACAAAGTGCAAAATACTGTTGGGATTTTGATGTATTACAAGTGTCCTGCAATTGTGCCTGCGCAGCGTCCGTGCGGCCCGGCATGGCCATTGAGGTTTCAGCAAACATATACGAGAGCCGAGTTGAGCTGAGCTGAGTTGAGTTGAGTTGAGTTCAGTTGGGCAGTTGCGTTTGTTTAGCTATCATAGAACAAATAGCGTTGAGGTCACTGTGACAACTACACACACACACATGCCCCATACACAAGCGCCACACTCTCACACCTGACTGACTGCCTGCCTGACTGCCTGACTGGCTGCCTGCTTGCCTATACTGCCTGGCAACGCATATTTGTATTTAAGTAAAGTATATGACATGAGCCAAACGAGCTGCGAATTCGTTATGTGTTTGTTGTTGTTGTTGTTGTTACTGTTGGCGGTTAGAACAGTTGCACGCACACAGAACATGTTGCCTAGCCTGCACTGGGAAAGTATGTGTGTGTGTGTGTATGTGTGTGGCTGTGTTTACTATTTGGATCTGTTTAGTTATTATATGCATGCCAACCGACATTGCAACAAACCAAAAGACAAAAACAATAAAAACACAAAGAAAAAACATAAGCCAACAACGCACCGTGTTGGAGCGTAGGAAAAGCATTAAATGCTTTGAGCTGATGTGTTACCACAGCTTAAGTTGTGTTTGCATTTAGCTTTGCGTTGCAGGTCCAGCAGTCGTCTAACTAACTGTGCACGCGCCTGCACCTTGCCCACCTTGCTCACCTTGCCTCAAGCCTCGTTAGCTGGCTCTCCCTTCGACTCCCCCTCTGTCGATGCCGCTGGCATGTGTCTATGGCTCGACTGCTGCCATTGCTGCTGGCAGCTCATATTCACGCTTACAATGCCCTGCTCGGGTGTTGCCGCTTGCCGGTAACTTATTTATGCGCATATGTTGAAATTTATCATGCTCTTGGGCTTGCTGCCTGGACATTGTGCGCACCGCACGCGTCTTTAGCATAAATTACTCTGCAACTCAATGCAAGTGTGTAACGAAACCAGCCACAGACAGGCAAACGAAAGCAAAAACAACAAATAAAAATGAAGCGAAAAATTAAACTAAACATTCAAATACTCATGCTCACAGTTGCTGTTGCATTTGTTGTTGCATTTGTTGTTGTTGCTGTTGCAACTGCACCTGCACACATTTGCCTATAAATTCAAACGTGTTCGTTAAATAAATCTATATCAAATATCTTGGCACGCTTAGTCTCGTCGTGTCTGTCGACGACATGATGTTGATGAAATGCTTTTTGCATAGCTTAGCTTCGCCATAGCCATAGTCACTACAATTGATTGTGTCTGTGTGCCTGTGTGTATATATGTGTGTGCTGCCATGCAGGCGTATCGCATTGCATGCATATAAAATGTATCTGGGTTAATTTGTTGTGGGAATATGTTCATGTGTGTGTATGTGTGTATGTGCCAACTAAACGCAAAATACATTTAATGCTCGCACATCTGCCGGCATCTCGTTGCAGGCGAATATTTGAAAATATTTGCTTTGGCATTTCTCATAACGCAATTAATATTTGACTTTTGATATTTGCCGTTTAAGGGCAAATCAATAACAAAAGCAGCAACAACAAAAGGTTGAGTTGAGTTTACAAAAATAAATAACTTACATAATTAAAATGCTGCTGATTGTGCTCTAACTCACACGAGGCGCCGTACACTGGCAACAAAAAGTACTGTGCGTGGAACGCAAAAGGCTTCGGTTTTGGGTAAAAGTCATAAATATTATATATGCAACAATGAAGAGCTTTGACCATGCAGCCAAACAAACCAACACAGAAGCAGTTGTACACAAAACTGGCAGCATATGGAGCACAGGAGTGCAGGCGAACAAAGTCTGATATACGAGCAGGCAAGCTCAGCTCAGCTCAGCTGTAGCCAATTGTTTAGTTGACTGCTTTGGCATAAGCTACGAAAAGGCGATTAAAATGTAGAATAGCAGCACAGAGGACATATGTGCCTGCAAATGTACATATATAGTGCGGAACGGCAACAAAAGATGTAACTATTTGCTGTAACACATGCACACTCCTTAGAGCACAGCTCGGTTTCGGCAATGGTGTCTGCATATCTAAGTCAATTTGTATACCAAATGCTTACAATTTATGCTGCAAATTATTTTACACCTGCATAAATGGCATAACCCCAACTGCATCATGCAGCCCGGCGCCAAGTAGTGCAGCTGAATTGGGTGCTGCTGCTGTTGTGATTGCGACTATGACTCTGACTGTGACTGCGACTGTGAGTGTGACTATGGCGCAGATACATATTCAGCGCATTTTAATGACCAACGTAGATTCACAATGGCAACAACAAACAACGCAGTGAAGAAGGATACCAGCAGCCATTGCTGGCCGTGTTGGCATAGCACTTTGTGCACTTTATGTATGGGCAGCAAGCAAAGTTGCCGCATAAATATCTGAGTAAGCCGATGCCAAGCAAAACCCGTTTGCCATGTCTAACTCTTGGCTTATTTGTTTGCACACTGGCCTTACAACGTTATTATCCTTTTGTTGTGCATTGTTGTTGCTGGACTCACGTTGCCACGACTCATTGTTGCCGTAGCTGTTGTTTATAGCTGACAACTGGCTGCGCTGCTCGGTTATTGTTTATGTTGGTACATTACAACGTTGCACGTAAAAGCGTTTTCGGTTTCGTTGGCCAACCTGACTGTGAGATGACCTCGCCAGTGTCCTGACACAAGTGCAATATCGCTTGCCGCTTTCTTTATGCCAATGTTAGCGCATAAGACACGTAACAACTTTAAGTCAGTTCAAAATCATTGCATATTGCGTATACGCAGCAATCAGCCAGCTTGTGAATTAATCAAATTAACAAACTCAAGGCGCAGTTAACTCAACACTGGGCAGTGCATGAATGCGCTAAAACTTACCAAATGGCGACAAGGCGCAGCTGCAATGCGGCAATAAATTTGTTTCCAAAGTTTTTGCAATTAGATACAAAGCAAACAAATTTTACACGAAATACAATTACAAGCAACCGGCAAATAGGCAACAGAACAACAAAATAACGAAACTAAAAACGAAGCCACAACAACCAAAATCAAGAAAAAAAATTAAACAGATGCGGTTGCATGTTTAAGAAACATAATAAAACTAATGATTGCATTTTGGCTGCTCTTTCTTGGCGATTTTAGCTAAAACTTGCAATCGACATATTTCGCTGCATACTTTGAGGGGCAAATAATTTGGCAGAAAAACGCTGCTGTCTTTTATAAATAATTGTCTGAATGCGGGTCAGTGCTGAGGTAGCGAAAGTGCAATTAGACAAATTAGAACAATTGGAACTGAAAATTTAATAAAATTCAAAGTTTGTTGAAGCAGTTTATATATGAAAAGCAAATACATACATATTATTAAAATATTTTTACAAAGTTAAATATAATACACAACAAAATTTTTACACAAATTTAAATGACAGAAAACCACTACAATGCAGCAAAATATGACAAAACTTACACTTCCCATTACCGGATAAATTTCACAAGCTCTTCATAAGTTTTACTATTAAAAATGCATTCAATAACCAAACAGCTTCTATAACCAAAAAAACAGATCGCTACCGTCGGTAACCAGTTATAGTAGGTTTTGCTGTATATTAAAAGTTGCTATCTTGGTATGTATCGAGTCACATGATATGCAAAATATGACAACAAAGTTGTTATCTAACTTTAGCTCTTTGACTTCCTTAATAGTTCACTTTCATAGGTCTCAGTAAAACATTATGTTATGTATAATCTGTTTCAACGGAATTAAAGCAGCATCATGTTCTAAACGTTGATTTTAAAAAGAACAACAACAGTTTCCGTTTTTGATATTTTTTAAATTGACAAGCTACAATCCAACCGATTTCAAGTGGGAATTACTTTGCCTCTTCATCAATTGTCTATAGAAAACAAAAAAAATATGAATATATATATTGTAAATATTTTTTGACAGTATTCTATTTTGGGTATCGCGACTTTTTATTGGTTTTTTAACACAAAAATTTCGCAGTTGCAGCATGTCCTCCATTTTCACAACATTTGAATTTTTGTAACAGCTGAAATATTTATATGAAACCCGCAAACTTTGCAAATTTTAGAAAAGTCAAACTTTTTCATAGAAAAATGTCTGTGTGCGCTGCATGTACACCATATTCCATGACAGTAATCTACACTTGCACACTATCAAAAAAGCAAACAGTTTTCGTTTTTTTTTTTTTTTTTCTTTGCCATTTTATTAATATAATTTACACTATTTCAACACCCTGTTCTATCTGTGGAATGCAGCTAAATAACATTTGGAACGCAATTTTTTCTTGTGGATTTTTACTAGCTTAAGTAATTTTAAAAATTGTTCGCAAAAGTTAAATTTTCAATGAAATTCAACTTATTATAAATTTTAAAATTTATTTAATCAGCTGCTGCATGAACTTCAAGAAATTGAAAGAAGAAACAAAACTTAGATCGGCTGAGCAAAGCAGCTTATTGTAATTGCGCTATTGTTATTCTAAATCACTTTTCAGTTTCGAATTGTCAAAGAGTGAAGTTCTCAAAGGTTAGCAAATGCCATCTGCTGCCGAAATGCGTCATGATTAATTACAAGTAAAAGTTCGTTTCAAATTAATGAATTCAGAATATAAAAGGCTTATGCGGCTTCTTGTTGGTCAATGCGGTTTTAGCCCAAGCAAAATATGATGCAAATCATTAAAAAAAAACAATAAACCGTAGATTTTAGTTTATGCAAAAGTATAATGAATTTGTCAAACCAAACAATGACAAATTCAAACTATAAATTAAATGGAATTTCATTTATGTAAATATTAATAAAATGTTTAATATTAACAAAACAAAAATTTATTATAAACTAAATACGTAAGTTAAATTGATTTTAAAGCTGCAAATTGCAAATCTTTTTCGCCAACTAAACTTTGATTGATTTCAGTTTGTTTGATTTGTTTAAAAATGCAATCATCGTTTATCGCCACCTGCTACAGCCCACCTCCCCAGGTGAGGAAGTAAAACGCGGAAAATCAGTGCAGTCAAGATGAGATTTGCCATTTGCCATTTAAATTGCATGTAAGTAAAACGAGCGAAGCTACAAACCCACACCAAACCACAGTTAAATGAATCAAATCCATTTGAAGCCATTCATCAAACGTCAGTGACAGCAATTCAACGAGCAACAAACTGGCCAACGAACCAAGCAAACAAACAAACAAGCGAACAAGCATCGAAACAAACTGGCTAACAGGGAAGCTGGCAAACTGGGAAACTGGGAAACTGGCAATCCGGTAACCTGGCAAACGACCATCGCGTCAAGGTGAGGGCAGCTCGAACAGCAAGCAAAGCTTGTGCAATCCAACAGCAACCAAACACGGAGCTCAACGTTTGCGAAATGGACTTTATATGTAGATGAATCACGCTGTTGATCCCACAACCGTGCAAGAGATCAACGTCGGCCAGCAGGCAGCAGGCAGCAAGCAGCAGGCAGAGGGCAGAGCAAGGGCAGCAGTAGCTAAGCAAAGTAACGCAAGGCGAAACAAAGCAAAACAAGGGGTCGCAGCTGAGCTGGGGTGCAGGAAGGAGAAAGGAGTTGCCTCATGCTGCCGTATAGCAGCGAATTGTAAGTTGGTTAGCAGGGCGTGGCACGTTGTAATCCCGTTTGTAATTGAATTGATCCTATTATGTAGATGAAAACGTTTTTACGTTACGTTTCGCTGGATTTTTAGTGCATAAATGAAAAATTGTTGTAAGCAAACGCAAACGAGCAAACCTGACTTGGTTGCTGCTGCTGCTGTTGCTCCTGCTGCTGACGGTGCTGCTGAAATTGGCGCTGAAGCCAAAGCAAAAGCAGAAACTGTACGCAGACGTGTAAGCGAGCCAGCAGCGACAGTGTCACTTCCTGTGCGAAGCAACAAACTGGCAGCAGCAGCAGCAGCAGCAGTGAAGCAAAATAAAAATGAAAAAGAAAGAAAAGAAACAAAACAAAAAAAAAACAAAAAAATAATAATAATAAAAAAGAAGAAAAATGGTACAAAATGTGAATGGCGGCTGCAGCTGACTGTAACGCGCGCGACAAACGAGCTTCGCTTGGATAAAAATAAATAAAAATTAAATGCATTTTTGAGTTAAAAACACAGACACGAATAAGCCAGGCACAGGCACAGGCAAAACAGAAAAAAAAAACAAAAATACGAGCAACATAACGCGTCGCGCTGACGGGGCGTGTGCAGGGGTAGACATAAAATTGCTGCTAAAATAAATTCACAAAACGAGCAAGAAAAGAAAAAAGCAAGCGAGCAAACGACGTAGCTGAGAAGCAGAAGCAGCTCAAAGCATGAGCTAAGCAGGCAGGCAGCATATAAGCCAAAAGAAATTAGAAACGGAAGTGAAAACGCTTAAGTGAAATAAAAATAAAAAGCATGGTGATGTTGCAAAAAATAAAAAATATACATATACAATACACACACACACACATATATATATATATATATATATATATATATACAAATGTATATATAGAAGAAGAATAACTATACAAATGTACTTACATTTGTATGTACGAAGCGAATGCAAGAAGATGAACTCAATAAATTGAATTTAGCGCTTATGTCATGACATTCGCTTTTAATTTCATTTATTTAGCTACTGGCCAGTTGAGCTTCTTGAGCTTGTTGAGCTCGCTGAGCCAGGCAGCGGCAGCACAAGGCCAGGCACATTTGCTGCACGGGATTAGTCAAGTGTGCATACGCAGCACGAACCAACATGCGCCGAACTTGGCCAGCAGCGTTGACTGAAATAAAAATAAAAATACTCATTAAAGTTTAGCTTTAACTAAAAATATCGTTACCTACGCTATGCGATTTTTCTATTTATTTATTTAATTTCAGTTTTTTTGTTGTTGTTTTTGTCATAACATTTGCACAATTTTACAACATTTGCCAGCAAACTTAAAATGAATCTCAGCGTTGAATGTCATTGAAATGAAGCACAAATGTCAAGTTGCACAAAATTAACGTTTCAGAAAGCATGAATGGCTGACAGGCAAACAGACATACAGACAGACAGACAGACAAATAGACACAACGCATAGAAACACAAAACAAAGTGCCCTACGCTGAGTTGGGTTGCATTGGGTTGGTTTGGGTTGAGTTGAGTGCAACTGCGCTACAAATGCCAAGTTTGTTTAGAAAATCTGCGCAAAAACCCGGCAAATGTTCAAGACGATTGCAGCTGCCTCCTCTGCTGCCATGTTGGTAATGAGACAGGGCATGGCAATGGACATGGACGTGCAGGCAAAGTGGCATGAATGGCAGACACTGTGTCACACGAATGTCCACTTAGAGCAATAACAACAATAAACAGTTATACCAGCAGCAGCAATGGCAACAGCAACTCGACAACAGCGACAGCATCAGCATCAGCGTCAGCATCAGCGACAACAGCAACAGACGTCCATTTGCAGAGAGCAGAAGCAGAAGCAGAAGCAGGGCACAAGTGCAATTCAAACGCAATGCAGCAAATTGCAAAAGAATTGCTTTGACTTGACTTCTCAAAAGCAAATTTCGTTATTATCTTTTCCAACATGAAATTTTATTGCGTCATTTATCACATACTTGCAGCTCCGAGAACGGAAGCTTATACTCGTACTTCGTTTGCAGTTTGTCGGTCAGTCAATCAAAATTTCAAATAGTTAGGCTTATCTCAGTGTTCAATAGTTCTTCTGCTTTTCTTTGTCTTCTCATAAAATTTTACTGCTTCGCTACGTGAATACTCGATCTTTGAGTATAGGTTCCGGAACACGGCTAAATCGCTTGGACTTATGACTAGCATTTAAATGGCCTGGAATGACTTTGTAATCATGATCGTTTGCAGATTTTTCTAGGCACTGATTATATACGCCTGTCATCAGGATGTGCGACTAAAGACTCGACAATAATTTTCATGGATCTAAAAAAAATACAAAGCTAACATTGGGTGAAAAATTTGTTACTAAACTAAATTTTATGGCTTCTTCATGCGTGACATGCATCTTTTGTGAGTTAAAGGCCTTCGCAATCATGCCCTTTGCCCGATCCCAAGTGTGCCTCAATTTTATTTACATTATACGCTTGAAAATTTATAATAATTTATCTCACAGTTGTAGTTCTATTTTATTAACTAAAAACTTGCTTTTGTTTATTTAATATGTTCTCAACAAAAAACCTTTAATCCACGACAAAGTTTTCCCGACCACAAGCCAATGTTTTAATCCTCTTTATGCAGCAAAAAGTGCCATCTCCATTAGCAATTCTTCTACTGAAATTAAATATAAAATTTTAGTGCTACGCATCATGAATGTCAGTATGTCGCTTCGCTCCAAGGGGTTTGCTTGTTTACTTTTATGTGCATGGGAGTGTAAGTGTGTGTGTGTGTGTTTTTTTCATTTTTTATAAATATTTAAATATTTTAAAGTGCATTTCGGTGCTGATGATGGGTATGTAATTTAAGTGGTTGTCACATTTGCGTTGAGCTGCCATTGCTGACATTGCCGCCATTGCTGCTGCTGTTGCCGGTCACAAGAGCAGAGCAGCAGCAACAGCCAAGTGCAGTTCATTAATTTTATACACTACTGGAAGTATTCCTGACAGCAGCGACTGCTGCTCAACAACATTCGAAGCAGGCGAGGAGCGCAACAGCTTTCTGCTTCAAGCTGCATGCAATCAAATTAAAAAGCTCAACACGCTTCAATGGCATTGCATGCGAGCTCAACTGAAACCCACAAGCAGCCACACTCCCCCCACCCGAGAACGAAAATTCAAAATCCGACACCCAGCAGCGTATGCAAACCCAGCAAACCAATATGTGCACCAATGTCAAAACCAAACTCATACTCGCACCGAATCACAAACTCGGGACGACACTTTAAAACATTTCAGCGCTGCATGCAGTGCAACATGCCACGCCTGATTTTCGCTTTTCTGTTTTTTTTTTCTGTATTTTTTTTTTTTCTCACTGTTGTTGAATTTTTTGTGCAGTTGATTTTTGATGCCTTGATGTTGTCGCAAAAGTCATTTTGACTAACTGTGAATGCGTCGCAGTCATCAAGTCGCATCAACTCAAGTGAACTGAGTCTGTGTCGGAGTCTGAGTCTGTATGTCAAATGGAAGAGCCACCGATCGATCTGCTGTCTATTTCACTATACGTCAATATGTCGATATGTCTCTATGACTGACTAACTGACTGACTGACTAAGTGACGCTGCATGTCTATGCCGCTCTGTCCCAGCATTATTTGGTCGCTCTGTGAGCTGGCATGTGTAAATTCATGCATTGCAATGCAAAAGGCAAGGGAAAATTTTTTCAGCACTGACTATTTAGCTGACAAGTGCCTTGGCGTTGTCAATGCGCACGAGTGTGTGTATGTGTGTGGGAGTGCGAATCGCAGCGGTTTGCCCCAACGTTTGATTTTCAATTTTCCTTATTAAAGTTTGCTTTGAAATGTAGCCATGCCAACAACAACGCCATTGCCAACGACAATTTGGAACTGGCTGGCTCTGTTGCCTATGAGCCAATCCGTTTAGACTGAAATTAAGTGATGAATTCTGTCTGAGTTCGGAGTTTATGCGTTGCTAAGTGTTGAGCAACGTCGGTTGGTCTTTTCCAAATCATGATGACGATGATGTTGATGATGATGATGATGATGATGGTGTTGATGTTGATATAGTTCAAAATTTCAACATATAAAACTTGCATGCTTAACTTATTTAAACTAATTAAATGTTCTTGTTACTTTTTCTACATTTCGTTACTTAATAAACACGAGAAATTCACTTAAAGTTATGCAAGCTTTTACATGAGTTTCTTTCAAGGGATGCACAAAGGTTGAAATACTGTCATGCATAAGCTGACCTAAATTTGCATTGGCATTTCATCTTGCTGCTCTGCCAATGTATACCTTATGCACACACACACACACACGCACACCATATGCATGCCCTTGTGTATATGTATATTTGCTTGAGTGTGAGTGTGTGTGTATGTGCCAATGCGGGTGTGCAGATGCGAGTGCAGATACATTAAACAGATACAAAACAAGCAGATGGCAACTGCAGCAGCAATGCAGCAAACTAATTATGCAAAAGAACTATATGTGATTCTTCCACTGACATTCGTTGCCATATCATGCGGTTTATGTGCACAGTTATAATAGAATTATACACTAGATACAAAATGGATATAAAATCAAATTTAATTAGACCAAATTGAATTTCTGTAAAAGATTTTTAATACATTTTATTTCATAAATTATATATAAAAGGTATATTTTCAACAATATTTCCGTTGTTGCTGCTAGCAAATAAATTTCATAAAACTAATAGCAAATAATGTGGCAGTTTTTCGAATTCCATTTATTATTGTTTGAAAAATCATTATTTTTGTGGTTTAGCTTTAAAAACAAATAAGCAAAATCAATATAATTTTTTTGTTTTTTTTTTTTTTTTGACATATCATTATAAATTATAAATCATAATATTCTAATGCTAAAATGGCTATTTCTAAAATATTTATTAATTTTATACATTCTTTTTTTTTTCAAATTTATAATTCGCTTTTTTCTCTACACATCATTTTAAGGTAGACTGTAGTCTGTCTCGCTCTTTCCATTGCTGCTTAGCGCAAGGTAAGTAATCTGATCGGCTTCTTAGGTACCATGCTAAGCCCAGCAATATTAAGTGCTTCCAAGCTTACTTCAATTGGTTTTACTTTTAAATTTGTTGTTATTTCTCATTATTTGCATTTTTATTATTTGTTTTTTTTTTCTTTTTTTTTATTTAATTTATTTGCACACAGCGCTACACTTGAGCAATTTTATGCAGTCGCTCGCCTTTTTTTTCTGCATTTAAGTGCCTCGGCCGCAATATTCCACTGTCACTCGCTGGCTTGCCTACCAAGCTAAGTACGTATATCTGTATATTTTTTTTTGTTTCTTTTTTTTCTCATGCTGTCTTTGTTTTTACCTTTCCAACTTTTCACAAATCATGCAAATGGGTTAAAATGCACTTTCATGCGATTATGCAGCAGAAGGTTATCTGCTTGGCTGACTGCCTACAGCAACAACAACAACAGCAGCAGCAGCAATAGCAGCCACGTTGACAAGAGTAACGTTGACAACAACAATGAGAAATCATAAGCGCCACTTTACCTTTTGCCAAGACAACAAGTTGCTGCTATTTACCTAAGCGCAGCTTGTGCCAATTACAGTTGCCTGCACCTAATCCCCAACACACACAAAGCAGCTGCAAGGACTACAAATCTCAGCTTGGTTTACCTTCTGACATTTTTCGTCATTTCCCAACACCTCGTTCACTTACTTTTTCTTACACCATTGCGCCATTGCTTGTCCATTTCTACTTCGGCTGCAATTTACTTAGCAAATCACTGAGCGACAACGAGATTGAGTCTTTGAGTCAGTCCAAGGCTTGGACACAAGCGTAAAACTTCAATTCAATTTTGTCGCATTGCTTGCAAATCGACATTGAATGTTAAGCAGCCATTTCGATATTTGATAAACTGATTTAAATGAATTTAAAAGATTTAGTTTAAATTAAAAAATAATCGATTTTTAGCGAAAGTGGATTACAAAATTTCATTAGCAAATGACACCAAATCAGCACTAAGTAAAAACAATAAGGTGAAGTGAAGGCATTAAGGGTAAGTAACAACCGCATGCAGCCACCGAAGTCGGTTTGGCTGCTACAAACACAAACCGCCACAAAATCGTATTTAAATCCCAGCATGGCCAGTCGTGCATAGTTGCACAGTAATCACCAACATATAGCGCATAAAAGTATGTAACGCATGCTGCACAAAAGCTGAATTCATTGTTATGCGCTGGGTGGGTTAGGTGTGTGAGGACAACTTCAGCTGCCAGCGGGCGCATGAGGTATGCTCGCATATATTTAATGTGGTTCACTCGCAATTTCACAAACTATTTAAAAATGCCAAACGCATACCAAAAAAGTGGCGATAATGACGGCGTTAGTTATCTGTGAGGGTCAGGCCAGGCCCAAAGCGTCTGAGGTTCGGCTTCATTGGCTCTGCCCTGCTCTGCAGATGATTTTGCTGATGCTGCAAACGTATCAGGTGCAAATGCGCTAAATCAGCTTAAGCAATGAGAAAAACGAGTCCATTTCGCGGTCATTAGCCTAAGGTATATCTACACGAACTACGTTGGAGCGATGATGACGGCGACGATGACGACGACGGCGGCAGCCAAGGATTGCCGATGATTGCGTTGCTAGACTCGTTCATAATGACAAGTTGCAAGTTGCTAACGATAGTGATAATGGTATTGTTGGAAATATTGACGATGGCAACGGTGAGAATGCATTTGCCATTAATGAGTTCACTGTACAATAGCACAGAAAAAAAAAACCAAAATAAATGGAAGGTAAAAAAATTTTATGCTCTTGATAAATTGGATGACGCTGTGGCAACTCGCACTGCACAAGTGTAAAATGCATGGAAAAGTGTAAGTTCAATGTAAAATGCATTTAATATAAAAACGTTTTTGCTTGGTTTTTTTCAAAAAATAAAATTTTATAAATGTTCATATCTGCTCATTTGAAAATTATCATAATCAAGAAATATTTCTGTGCTTAATACTTTGAATGTATCTAAGCCTTATAAACGGTTTGCATATCCCTTTTATAGTTATGCGTTTGCTCTGTTGTTGAAGAAGATTTGCTTATGTTTTTCACTTGCATTACATTTTCGTCTACAGTTGCAATCAACTGACTCCTCTTTATCTAGTTGCCTAACGTCTGCGAATGCAACTGATGTCAAATTCATTATTTGAACTAAATTAAACGATTATCGTAATTAAAGGTAAATTGATTAAATTGAATAACAAATAAGTTTACGATTTACCTCAAACATAAATAAATTTACCTAATGGATTGATTATAATTATTTAACAATGCTTAATTAATCGAATCACTTTAATCGTTGTATTAATAGATTAAAAAATCAGTTTAAAAAAAAGAAAAAAAATGCACATAAAAATTATATAAATTTAAGAATATACATACATTAAAATAAATAAATAACAAAATAAAGTAAAAATTTGATATGGAAAAAGTTTTAGATTTGTTAAATTTAACTAAAAATAATCAAAAAAGTTCAAAAACCATTTAAACCATCAGCGTTAATCCTTAAGCAAGACATAACCATTCTTTAGCCTTCATATTAGCTTAACATATTTATTTTAAAGTTTATTTAAAATAACTAAGCAATTATCTAAGTGAATATATTAGTTACATTTTACCTTGCATATGCCTCTCAACTGAAGTTTCGGTTTTATGCCGTTACTAACAAATTTTGAACTTCACTTGTCATATCGCAATTTCGTGCTTTTGGCAATAACAATTTACACGACAACTGTAAAATAATTCACGTATAGAGACTTGCAGGTGCCTGCACAGGCTTACATTGACATACGCTTGGCACATGTCTGGCGCATTGAACTTGCAGCTGTCTGTTTATTTAATATGATGTCTAAAACCACAGCCATCACGCAAACCGCATTGTGCCCAGATAGGCGCTTTATACATATTTGTGTACTCGCACACCGGCACACTACAGCGCTCACAAATTTAATGACAGCTGTCAAAATCGCACAGCGACGCAATGCCTAAATGTATGCTAAAATGTGAATGTGAATGCGACTACGTGAGTGTTTGCTTGTCTTGTCAACTTGAATACCCAAAGATGTAACCAGGTTCACATTTACTATATATGAGTATATACATACATGCATGCATATACATGTATGTATATCCACTGTGTATATAGGTACACATAACATATAGACAATCAACTAAGCATGCTGACAGCTGCCGGCATGCATATGAATTGCCTCAGTGGCGCATTTGGCTAACGAGTTAAGTTTTGACAGTTGTGAGCAAAAAGCATACATATACATATTCAGTAAATATATATATTCATATATACATAGTTACATATACACTTTTTTATTGATTTAGGGCAATTTTTGTAAGCATATAAATTTCCTTTTTGCACACTATACATACACACAACTCGTTATATTTATTTTATCCTTTTTATTTCACTTTATTTTTTTCACGTAACGAATGAAATTTGCATAAATCCTTTTTTGAGCATTCAAATGTAAAATTAGCAGAAGTGCTTTAAGAGAAGCGCATTAGACTGCCGTTGAAATTAATGATGCGCCTTGAAGTGGGCTTTAAAAACACTGCAAACACTTAACGCTTCAAGAAACGCATAAATGCAATAAATTACATTATGCATGCATTTAAAACGCAGTCACGCTGACGCGCTTAGTCCCCTGACTGCCAACGTAAACCCCTTCTAAATGCCCACTTCAGCCTTTTCACGGCAATCGATGCAGTTCCAATGCCGTTTTACCGTTTCACAGTCTCACAGTTTGAATGCAGCTTGAAGCGTCGTTGACATTTATTGCACTCCATAAATTTACAATTATAGCGCATAGCTGAGCGTTCATATGTCTCAATGTGCATTTATTGTGCGCACACCCGGCCTATGCGCAGATAATTTTGTATCCTTGTGCGTTGCGATATCCTGCATTCAGTATTCATTTCGAAGTACCTGCGCACTGTGCGCGGTGTGCAGCGTTACGAGGTCGGCTTAGTGTAAGTCTGTCTGTCATTTAGTCATTCTGTTGTTGTCGTCGCTGCCAATGCCATGTTGTCAGCGTACATTAATGGCCTCCCATGGAATTGTGTTTATCGCTCGGCTGTCGATGCCTTGCGGAAATGAACACTAATGAATATTTAAGCTGCATTTGACTAACATTTTGACAGCATTTGCCTGACTTTTATTAACTATCGTAAACAGAGATGTAGCATATTCACAAATAAGAATAAATTAGTCAGCAATGTTTTATCATAATTTCCAAGTTGACATGCATAAGTCATTAGGCTTTAAGTCATGAAATAATTGTTTTATTTTTGTTTTTATTTTCTTTCTTGATTATTTAAGGCACTTCTCGTTTATTAAGTTTTTCTATATAAATACACGGGTCGATAACCTCAAAAGTTGTTTGAACAAAGTTGAGCCAAATACAAAAAGGAGAAACTCAAGCACGGCTTGTTAGCGTTGCCCGTCTACTGCTCTTGCTATCAAGCCGTGAATACCCAACTATGCTAATAAGTAATTTAGTTTGCACTTTAATGGAAACTAGAATTAAAAACACAATTCCTCTAACAAAGCAAAGAAAGAAGCTAAGCACTTGTTTTTGCTTAGACTTAGTCTTAGACTGCGCAATTCAGCGAATCAACAATTGCCTAATTGCACTAACAGCAAAGATTTGCTTTTATGAGTAAATAAAACTAAAATTTCCAAGTCTTCAAATTAATCATGATACGTGCAGCAACACAGGAAATAATTTATACTTAGGTAGCCGCATAATTGGTAAGCCTAATTACACAGTAAAAACTTAGCCGCAATAATGAAAACATTTAATGAGCAAACATAAACTTCTGGAAAACCAAAACCAATAATAATCCAACTGCACTTGACCCAACAACAATGCGAATGCTTCAATAGCCCGAGAAATATTCTTAACCAAATCCCATTCCATTTACATGCTCAACTGCCCCAGTGCTGACTGGCTGGCTTCGCGCCGCATTTACTTAAATAAAATTTAATAAATCAATTCGGCAAAAGTTGAAGCGCTCGTTAACTCAGCGGGCTTTTAAGCGCATTATTCAAATAAGCAGAACAGAAAGCATCCAGCAGCGAAATCCATGCACAGCCAACAAACAAAAGCTGGTTACCACAGTTTTCAATCCGCGATGCAATGCAAGCCAACTTTTTAGCAATGACTGAACCACGCATTTAATGAAAAACAAAGTAAAAAATATTATAATCACAAGCAGAGAAAGTAAAATAAATGAAAGAAAAATCGATTTTTAATACTAAGAGCAATGTAATTATTTTTAAAACAGCTATACAGTGTTGTCTGTGTGTGGTGAACCCATCCAGCATGCTATGAATACCCGATTGGCATGAACATACAATTTTTTTAATTCACAACTTTTGAATCTTATTGAAGTAAGCAAAAATTCATAATAAAGTAGCATACTTAAACTGAATCGCATTAATTTTGTTCATATTGACTAATTCAAATGAAAAAAGGGAAATACCCAAATTGCGAAATAAATAGATTGGAAGAAAAGGTCAAATTTATTATAGAGAAGCACCTACAAAAAATATTTCACTCTACGCAGACTATACTGTAAATAAATAAAACGCATTGTTCAAAGCAGAGACGAGCGATTATTCGGCGGTTGCCATTTGGCCTTGTGTCAGAGCCAAATGAAATTAATTAAAATAGTTGCATAACCCACAAGCGAGTAGCAAAAATAATTACGCCTGCGTTGATTATATTTTATGCGGCTGTTACGTTGGTCAGCGTGCCTCGCATGCAGACACGCACGCACGCAGTATTCAGTATGCAGTATGATGTTGTTGCAACATAGTTTGCCGCAAATATGACACAAATAGTGAGAAATTCATTTCCACAAGGGAATGCGTAAATATGTGACTTCATAGAAGTAAATTGCTGAAATTTATTGATTTTTTTTTCCAAACAAGCAAATAAGAATTCAATATTCGAGCAAGGCAAAAGCTACAAAGAACAAATTTCTACATTTAGCTAGAATAATTTTAGGACGGTGTAAATTACGATTTAACTTAAAACTAACAAAACGATATATTATATTATTTCAAAGTCAATATTCGTTCATAAATACAAAAATTGATATTTAATAAAAATTTAAAAAACTCAGAAATCACATTCAACATTGCTCATATGCAATGAAAAAGTTCTACA
Source organism: Stegana nigrithorax (assembly GCA_037044495.1). Classification (NCBI taxonomy): domain Eukaryota; kingdom Metazoa; phylum Arthropoda; class Insecta; order Diptera; family Drosophilidae; genus Stegana; species Stegana nigrithorax. The sequence goes on from JBAMBQ010003499.1 coordinate 88,398, forward strand.
TTCAATTTACTCCTAAGTAACTAATAGTAATCTGTAAGGCCACAAATTTCATTTCACACCAGCCTAATCGGCCATTATGCAAAAATGCACAAAAAAATATATTCTCGTTCTAAATATTCACTCATTTTCAGCAGTTTAATGCAATAAAGTAAAATTTTTTGCCTTTACCAGTGTAGCGCACAAAAGTATGCAGTAAAAAAAAATATTACTTATACGCAATGTAAAACAACTCGCATACGCCAAAGCAGAACGCCCAACATAATTTGGCGCGCTTGCAGTCGCTGTGAAAAATCGAGGGCAGGCAATGCGCTAACACAAATTTCCAACTGCGGCAATGCACCATTCCCCCCACGCCCCTTCGCCAACGCCGACTATTCGGCAAACCAAGCGGCCAAATCAATGCAATCAATAAATGTTGTTTCATTGTCTATATCGTGTGTGTGAGCTCGTACTCTGCAACACGGCTCTGCTGAACACGTACCACATAGTACCCCTCGGCAAGTAGACGGACGCATGCCCTGGCTCACGTAAACGATAACCCGATGAACTCACAACATTTCAACTCATTTTCTGTTTCTGGCGTGTGTATATGTGCGCCTACGGGAGCAACTCGTACGTATACGTTTATTCATTTGTTCCCTCAATGCCTTGCTGGCCCGCTCCCTCTCGTCCTCCTCATCGCATAATGCAAGCGTGGGAAATTGTATTTGTGCGAGTGAGCAGGCGGCATGAGACAAATTCGACTAAACACATGCCACTTCGCAGCCGAGTTATCTGACTATCTATCTATCTACCTGACTGCCTGTTTGCCAACTGGCTGCCTGGCCCACTGGCTGCCTGGTTGCCTGGCTTACTCGCATACCGCGACTGTCTGTGCGCGCGTACTCACCAAGGACACGTGAAGGATTCATTTGTGCCAAATTTGCTAGTATTTGCTCGCTTGCGGCGCCATTAGCTAAATCATGTCTCTGTAAACGCAAATGTGGCTACAAAAGCATCCTTCACACATAAGCCCAAACCCAAACCCAAACCCATGCCCATGACCAATTCTACACAAACGCGTACAGCATAAAATTCAGTTCAGCTGCACTCACAGCAATCGTTGCAAGGTTGGCTGCCCAAACCGCCAGGATCTCGCTTTCCGCCGCTAAAATTAAGATAAATGCGCCGCCGCGTTTAACTCGACAGCGCCATGTGGCACAGGTGTGAGATCCGTGTACAATGTGTGGTAAATGAAAATAGCTTAGCCGTATTTTTCATATGATTTTCATTATTCCTCCTTTTCTGGTTTCTTTTTTTTTCGGTAACACATACAATTTTTTTAATTAATGTTGTATCTTTATTCTGGGCAATAGGCTGAATTTGCTTATACTACATTTGACTTAAAGAAGGCTGCAGCAAAGCTTTGTCTGAGAGCACAGGTAAAGAAATCTTGGTTTCTAACACAACGAATTGAATATAAAACTGTGGCAAGGGTTTCTCATAATTATGTTGATAAATTGCTGCAAATATATCGAAAATCTAGCAACACCAGCAACTTCAGTAAAATGTTGCCAGCAAGAAAAAACTGTGCGCGAAAGCTTTTGATCTCGTAGAGCTCATTCTGTCAATCACTTGGCCGCAAAAAATAAAAAGAAATACATATCTAAATGTTGGCCTGGCTTAAGTAAATGTTGACTTTTATTGCACAGCCAGCCAGTGATGCGCTTAGTTTCTTACTGCCATGTTAGATATTTCTTAACTAAAACTTTCTTGAAACACATTATGAACGCATAAACTCACTTATGCCTTTTCGCTAAAATTGCAAAAAGCAAGATTTATTACAATATCAACTTTGTGAATACGCAAAAAAAAAAAACAAACAGAAGCAAACAAAGCCACTTTCTGCTAACCATGCATGTGTGAATTCCTGACAAGAAAAACATGAAAAAAAACGAAACCAAAAAAAAAAAATAAATTAAAATAAAATAAAATGTTCTAGACCGCCTTGATTACATAAGGTTTGATTTCATTCATTTGTAGGCTTTTTGCTGTTGCTGTTGCTGTTATATCAGTTTGACAGCGCTACACGCCCCTCGCATACTGCAGGGCACATGACACGCACATGCAGGGCAAAGCAAAACAGTCGATCTGCAAGGATATGTGGTGGGCCTTAACCAAAGAAATCTGAACAGTAATTCGGCAAACAAATTCCTTTAGCAGTCAAAACAATAAAGCTAAACAATAATTTCCGCTGAGCGTTGAAACTTCCGTTTCCGTTTGAGCCTAAGCAAAAGCCTGCGCATACGAAGGAGGGCAGCAGCAAGAAAAAGCCAGCAGCACGAGTCCTGCAGTGCTGAGCCATATTAACAGCAGCTACTTACATACTTCGAAACAAAGCAGTTCATACATCGCATTGTTGTGTTGTTCCCTACTTTGCTGTACTTCTCCTCAAACTTTATTATGGTTGTTGTTGTGAGTTATTCTGCGTGCTTATGTGTGTGCGTGACTGTGTGTGTGTGTGTGTGTGTGTTTGTGTGTGTTTGACATAGTTGGATATTACTTTTTTTGACACCCAAAGCAGCATAATGCAGGCATGTGTGCGCAACAAAAGCAGTAAGTGCAGAACAAAACCAAAGCACACATACAACGAAATCTAGTGTGCCTCAATTAAAGGCGTGGCAGTTAAAACTGCGTTGACAATGAGTACACAGCACAGCAAAGCACAGCATAGAATAGCATAGCGCTAAGTGCAGCGGCCGAGACTTGTGCTTTGTCTGGCTTTGCCGCAAGGCAGACTCGTTGCATAATGCACCCAAGCCAAAATATGGCCAAAGTGAAGTAGGCGGAAATGCGCACACACACACATACAGATTGAAAACGTTGCATTTTACGTTGATAATTTATCGCGATTATCTGGCAGCAACACTTAAGCAACCAAAGTCGCTGCCGAAGAATAACCCAAAGCAGCAGGCAACCAACAACTAAACGCGCATCCTGCCAAACCCCACCATAAATAATTTATGCATATGCTTTTGTTTGCTAAAGAAGCAGAACCGAAAGGCGCCGGCAGCGACACTGACAGGCACCGGGACACGGACAGGGACAGCAGCAAAGGCAAAGGCAACAGCAAGCAAAACAGAAACAGCCGCCAAACGGATTTTCAATGCAGTGCAAGGCAATGCGAGGCAATGCGCAGCGTTGGCTGCCAGTTAGTTGCTAGGCATGCTTGGCTGCAACGCGGTCGCGGTCACGGACGTAAGCATGCAGCGCCATTAGTTTTCCGTTTTGAAAACCGTTAATTGTATTCAAACAGCAGGAAACGGAAATAAGTTTAGTAGTTGTGCGTTGCAGTTATGCACAGAACGCAGAAGGCAGCACGCAGCCACCAAACCCACATTCCCACCGAGCAGCCAAGTGCAGCGCAGCGACATTGTGCCAACCCGTTTCGTGCGCAGCGCAGTACTTCGGTTAGCTGGCAAAAATGCCGTGTGCGCCTCAACACAAAGCAATGCGTCGCCATTTTGCGTTATGCCGGAAGTACTGTTGCTGCATGATTTTGGCATTTCCGGCGGGTATTCGCGCTTGCTGTTACTATTGCTATTTATGTACTTGTTCTTGTTATTGCTATTGTTGCTGCTACTATTGTTAACGATGTTGTTGTTGTTGGTTTTTTTTTTTGTCCCTTTCATTGTCTAATGAGCAGCGGCTTTGCCTATCGCTTTGGTAGTGCTTAGCAACTTGAAACACAGCAACTAATTTGTAAAACTTGTTCGTCGCCTGAGTACAGCTAGTCGCGCGCATAACTGCTTTATTTATTTTAATAGCTCGCACGGCCCCACTAGCAGAGCAGCGCAACCAGTTACCAGCCATCAGCCAACAGTCGGCAGCAAGCAACTGCCAGAGCGAACCGAGCGAGCGGAGCATGCAGAGCACACACCATGTGTACTAAATGAATTTGGTAAACGAAAGTGGCATTTGTGCTGAAACGTGTTTGCCATATTAAGTTGCTCAAACTCACGCACGCACGCACGCACCCGTCCACGCACACCCTCCCGAAATGCTGCCACATATAATACTTAGATTTGTTTAAACTTCGCCTTACATGCCGCAGCTATGCTGTATGGGAACTTCTTTATTGATATATGTAACACATAATTCATTGCGCTGAGTGTATCGAAGTGCCTTTATATGGTCAATTAACATATTTACATACATCAGGCAACGCAGTCTATCATTACCAGAACTCTCCGCCGGAGCAGATCTCTTGCCTGCAAAGTAGGCATCTGAAGGTTGTCTATATTTCTGCCTAACTTTTCTTCGGTGTTTTCTATATATCTTATGGACCGCAATTTATTATATTTATTATATACCTCTCAATTCCACATGTTGTATTGTAAAGTTTTGTGTTGTCGGCCGATATTCCGACTTGTTGATTTTAAGGTATGCTTAGCAAATAAATAATTAAAAATTTTACAAAAAGCCTGATATAATCACATTAAAATAAACTTAAAATATGAATGAGAAATACAAAAATAATTTGCGTTGCAAATTTAATAGATATTTTGTAGTTTTAAATACCCGAACAGCGTATTTTATGTTTCGATGTCAATTTCACGAAAAAACATGCGGATTCGGTTATCAGAACCATATATTATATATAACTCTATGTTCCATTCTTCAAAGAAAAATGCTCAAATTATAAAAACTTTGATTCAAGACGACACAATATAAAAATACTTTTACTCGATTTGCTTAGAGTTATTAGGACTCCGAGGCAAGGTTCAAGGTTCGGTTGTGTTTTACTGTAGTTCAAAACTTCAACATTTTGTTATCAATAGACCAGAAATTCAATTTGAAAATTGTGTGAAATATGCACGTTATTTGATTAAGCGGGTTTTCTCTTTAAAAGCCAAGTTTAGATACTCCCATGCAAATATTCTATATTAGTCGCCATTTAGCTAGCCCAAGCGTACCTAGATTAAGTTTCCGACAATTATGAGTTCGGGCAGCAACGTTTAAAGCTGAAACCCAAGTAAGCATTTTGTTCAGCTGGCACGCACGCACGCACCCACAATAACTACGAAAAAGTATGTGAAACAATTTGTTGCCGCTTAATAAAATTCATAAATATGAAAATCATAAACAAGATTAAGCACTCAACATTCACAAGCAATTGAAACAATTACGGGCACAACAAGTGCAAAAACCAAATAAAAAAGAAAAGAAAAACAAAAAAAAAAAACACAAAAGAAGGGAAACACCACAAAATCAAACATCAACCGAGCAAGCCAGCGCGCACGCTAAACACGCAACGCACATTAACCACAAATGGCGTCCGCACAGAACACGACACTGTGCTGGCCAATGAATAACGCGCAGCGGCCAGCAAGCAACAGAGCACACAAAGCTATGACGACACGAAAAAACAACAACAGAAAGATGGAAAAAAAACACACACAGGCAAAAGCCAAATGACAGCTTGGAAAAAGTGCGTGCGATGCGGCACTAATAGCATTGAAGCAATTTCTATACGGCATAAAGGCAGTGAAGCAATTTTTGGCCAAGCAGATAAGCGCACTAAAACATTGCGTAGAGGCGAGCATACACACAAAAAAAAAAAGTACAAAAAAAAATACGTATACGCAATGTAGAAAAAAGCGCAAAAATGAGCAGCACTGCAAACAGAAACACGCAAAATTTTGTCACATAAATCATAAAGCGCCAAAGTTATTACTGTAATTTTATGATAAATGTTTGATAAATATGTGTGTGCCTCTGTGTGTGTCTGTGTGTGTGTGTGTGTGTGTGTGTAAATATGAAAATCGATCGACAGACAGGCCAACACTGCATATGCGTAATATGGCTTTGCCTGGTTCCTCTGGGTGGCTCTTTTTTTTTTTATTGTTTTTTAAATCCATGACAACCCATATGCCAGTCAGCAGAACACTGAGTTAGTCTAGCGTAAATGAGAAAATGAGCCAAGCTGATCAAATCAGACAACGCTTAATTAAATTTCATACACACACTCATGCACGCATACACAGCTTATGTGTCACTATGCATATTAATCTGCGTAAGCGCATCATGAAACTTTGTAGCCATGCATTGAACTTCAAATGCAATTAATGCATGCAAATACAAACCTATTAGTCCTTTTGTTTGCAGTATGCCAACTGCAACAAATTCAATGCAATACCAAAGCATTAAACATGCATGAAAATGCATAATATCAGTATGCATGCCATATGCATCCCAAGACTGAGTAAAGCCACAAGAGTTTAGTAAATCCAGCCACTAAGCTTTTTGCTTGACTATGGAAAAGCAGTAGCAGAAATAGAACTAGAAAGAAACAAAAAAGGCAAAAAAAAAGGAAAAAAATATAGTACAATAAATAAATAAATTCTTGGCGTTTGCTTTGGCCCGGGGAACTAAAAGTTTGCCAGCCAGCGTGTCCGCATAAATCATATAATTTTCTATTTATTTTTAGGCTTTAGCGTTGACAAGTAACCACCTACAAACCACCCGACCAGCTACAAACCACAACCAGAGCAACAACAACAACAACAGCGAGAAAAGAAAGAAGAAGAAGAAGAAGAAACACTAGACTAGCGCAAATAGATGTTTGTCTTGTTAGTAAATTTATTTGGCTTCTGGTATCTAGCTTCATTTTTTCCCAGCTGCTGCTGCTGCCACTGCCGCTGTTCCCCCCGCACGTGCCGACGGGCTGTTGCTGTGGCTGTTGCTGCTGTTGTTGGTTTGAGTTTTCGTGCTTATTGAATTTCCACTTGACTGGGGTTAAGCTTTATATGGAAAGCGTGATACAATATATTTTACGCTTAAGAGTATGCAATATTTTATGAAAATTGAATAAGCAAAGAATTTAATTTTTTTTTTCTTTTCGTTTTTGTTTTTTGCTCCCTTAACGAAAAATACTCATAGTACATAGCCGAAAAGAAAACATATCGAGCATAAGTAAGAAGAAGAAAATAGCCGCTTTTCCACGAAGCAAACTGTAGCTGTAACGCTTAAGATGCTTCCACTGTAGGCACACAAAAAAGAAAAACAACAACTTTGGCACTGCGCTATAGGCAAAGAACATGAATTGCAGAAGATGGGAAAAGCGTGAGACCAACGACGAGCCCAGCAGCAGGAGTCAAATTAAAGCAACAACGATGAATGCATGAATTGCAATTCATGACAATTAAGCGCAGTGAGCCGAGCATACGGCATTCTGACCAACAGCAAACGTTGGTATGCCAACCACTCGGACCAGCAGCAGAAGCGAAAGAGCAATCGACACGGACACACAACGGGCACAACAACAGGCACACAACGGACCAAAACGCAGAATGCGCTGGATGCTTGTTTGGTTGCTTTGTTGGTTCGTTGGTTGTTTGGTTGGTTGGTTGGTTGGTTGGCTGGTTTCCCTACTTGAACATGCAGAAGCACACAAAACCAACGCTCGCAGACACAATGAGATGAGGCCAGGCGCGGCAGGCAAGCAACGTTGCAAGCAGTCCTTTGGTGTGTGTGTGTTTGTGTGTGTGTACATGAAAGCTATTTGCGTCTGTCCGCAACGCGGCATATAGAATTGTACAAAATGATTTTGCTTTTTATTCATTAAAAAACAATTAAATATGCGACATGCGGTCTTAATTACGATTTCATGTGGCGGCATTGTAACGTCGCTTGATCTCCGCCAAAGCAGCTTGTGAAGGTGGCGCCTACTGCCTACTGCGTGCGCTGAATGACATTACATGCTTGGCTGATGAATGGCACATGCGATGCATGGGGTGCTGGGGTGCTGGGGCGCCTGGAGTGTTGGTGCTTTGTCATTTCGCATACGGCATGAAACCTGCTGTCAGCTGTTTGTCGCTTTTTATATGTTTTTAATAAAGATTTTTGCCAGCATTTAATTTAAGCATACTCATGTTTTAAATGTTCGACAATCAACATTAACAATAATTATGCAACTTTTACTGGTTTGTTTGAAAGAATTTCAATTCTGTTGCAATGCAGCATAAAAAGAAAAATATATAAGTGTTGAAAACCAGACTAAACTCAGACAGCGCAGCTAAACCGTATAAATCTATAATATTGCAGTGACACGATGTTCCTCTATGCTAATCTCTGAAGACGCCCATGCAAATAATTCGACACATAGAATGCGGTCTGTGGCAGGGCAACGTCTGCCAGAGTGCACTAGTATATTATAATAATTACTCAAGCTTAAAATAAATTGAAAACTTTTCTCTGAGTTTTGAAACGTTGCATGCAAAATTAAGTTTTCAGTTAATGTCAATTTTCAATGCAGCAAAATAATTATTGAAGTGTTGAAGCCATTTTCATGTGCTAATCCATTAGAGGAACCAAAAATCGTCACAATACCGTGAAATCGGTCCCAAGAGTCGTCAACAAAGGAAAAACGTGCAGCAATTTCAATTACTTAAAATCTTTAATTTGCACAAGACTTAGTGACGTTTATACGCGTCTGTAAGACCTCCAAGCGACAGAAGCTGTTAATGCACATCTATAAAGTCAGGAGTGCGCACAAACGCACACGCAAGTTGTCAATTAAGGCACACACCCCGGCACACTCACGAGTAGGCGAACCTCAAGTGCCACCGACCACAGAGCCGCAGGCCGGGGCCAGTGTCGCCGAGAGGACCGCTGGGTCCGTGCGCCCGCTGTAATGCGGCCTGATGAACGCTATGCTATATAATAAATAAAAGAAAATACGAAAAAGTTTTTAATTTCGAGAAATTGAAAACTTTTGTTGCTGCCTCAACTGTCTCAACTGCTTCGACTGTGTCGACTGCTGCGATTGCCGCAGCATTCATGTTTGCCTCAACTGAGAGCCATGGCAGTTGGCAGTCGGCAGTTGGCAATTGGCAATTGGCAGTTGTTGCTGTGGTCTGGGCCAATCGAGAAAAGCGAATCAGCAGCACTTTTGAGCCGTGCTCAGCCAGCTCCAAGCACCAAGCAGCAAGCAGCAAGACGCCTAATGGCAGGCAATGCGCACAGAGTGGAGTCAACTACATGATTTTATTAAATCCCCTTACACGTTCGCCACTGCGGCATATTGGCACGCATGTCAGCTGGCAAGAGCGAGAGCTGTGCCGCTATAGCGCAATAGCCGAGACTGGCTGGCCGACATGTACACAGCCGCACGCGCCTTTATTGAATTTGAATGGCAACAATTTGCGGCAGTAAACATCAATTGCGCGTTAAATTTCAGGCAATGACGAGCGCGACAGGCGCACGATTGCGTTGCCAAAAGAGTTACATAACCAGCAGTCGCTGGATAGAGCACGCTAGACTGCGAAAGCCACAGTGCTAGAGTGCGAGAGTAAGAGAGAGAGACAGAGAGTGACGAGGAAACGAACCGATGTACGCCATTTTGTCGTTATTAATGGCATTAATTAAAAATTTAATTTGCAACAAGGCTGCCGGTTTGTTAATTTGTGCGCCACTGTGATTGCTACGCGAGTTGTCTGCCATTTAAGCAAACGACGTTGCACGTTTTTAGGCTTACGCGCACACACACATGCACACGTAGCCGCGTACCCGCATACCCACATACCCACATGCGTACAAGTATGAAATTATAAATTGCCAAATATTTTTACATGTGGCTTTTGCCGTTGTTGTCGATGTTGCTGCGACTTAGCGAAAAGTAAGACCTCGGCAAAAGCTTTAAAACGAAACGTGAGCTACATTGATTGAACGCCCATGTGTGTCAATGTGTGTGTGTGTGTGTGTGTGTGTGTGCGTGAGTAAGTGCCGTAGATTCCAATTTCCTGCCGCGCAGCATGGCCTGCGTTGCTCGCATTACGTGTAATAAGCATAATTTGTATCGACAGTTACAACGGCGTAGAGCCGTAACTGCAAACGGCAGCGTCTGCGTGATGCCGTATAAATATGTATAGCATACATCAAGGCGCCGCATGCTTTGTTTACTTGCTTACGTTTGCGTTTAAGTTGTAGTTTTTTCTTCATTCCTTTATTTTTATTATCATTTTCTTTTTTTTTTTATTGTTTTTAACATGCACATTTAAATAAACAGGCGCGAGCAACTTATGCAAAACTTATTGACTATTTGTATGATAATTTATTGATTTTCGTTACTTCTTATTTTTGTTTTCTTTGTTTCTGTTTTTGCCTACGTTGGCACAATTGCATGCCTTCGAATTTGACACTAATTCAGTACATAACTTAAGCATTGTTGTGGGCAAATACATAAGTCACTATATACTAATTATTTGACCTTGATAATATTGTATTATCTAAGGCCTCCACATATAATGCAATGCTGTGCGCCATGAAAATTAATTTGATTTTTAATAAACAATAAGCTTAAGTGCTAATACACTTAGTCAGTAAGATTTTGAAACTTTAAAAGGTGGCCACATTTAATTAAGAAAAACACTTCAATATAACAATATACAAATCCAAGTTTACAAAATCAACTCAAAGTATAGTCCTGCTACCGAAAATTGCATGAAAATAGCTAACAACAACAACACACACAAAGGAATATAAATAATCTACAAGAACAACGACAACGCAATGGAAGAATACAATGCTTAATGTATATGCAAGCATGAAACCATTACCTTGCCCAACAAAACATGTGACTACGCGAACTACAACAAATGCAAGAACGACAGCATTAGCAACAACAACACACAGCCACAACGCAAAAAAAAAAAAAACAAAAAGTAAACGAAGACTATGAAAAAATAAAAGCACTGAAACAAAAGCAAAACCAAATTGACTTAATTTTCTATAGCTCAACAGCGGTAGTCGGAGAGCGGTTGTGGCATGTGAGAAGGCGTCAACGTGAACGTAAAGTAAACCGAAACAGCTGATAAGCATTAAAGCGAAAGAGCATTAAATGGAGCTAAGCATATAACAACACAGAGCGCACATAACAGCCGTGACTTTCCAGTCAAGCTGAGCGAATACGTTCCACAAACGAAGCTTTGCTTACTCAGGACTCAACACGCACATGGCGAGAGAGCGTCAAAGAGAGTAAGCATGAATGCGATATTAGTTGATTGTGCTCGCATGTGAACAACATGAAATTCTATTGCCGGAGCCTTTGCCGACGTTAGTCAACCTTAGTCGTTGGAATACATTCGTGCGTCGTGGTTAAAGCAAACGGATACACGCTTAACGAGTCTTTTGTCACGGCGGTAAAAAAAAAAAAAGTTGAAAATAAGCAAACACAATCGAATATATTTATATATTTAATTAAAGTAAGAAAGAATTAAACAATTAAAAAAAAATAATTATTAAATATTTAATAACTTCGCACGGATCGTTTAAAAATTCAACGGCAAATATGCCTGCTGTAAACCCGCCAAACGACAACAACAAAAACAACAAACGTTGAAAACAGACGCTAACAACACGTCAATATGTGTTAACTGTTCGCCGCTTAAAGAACGCGTCCGTGTAGCTTGTGCTGAGTGTAGGCAACATAAAAGTATGCTTTGATGTTTATTGTTTAAAGTATTTGCGTACATTTGTGTACGCCAGGCGTACTCCACTTTGAGTTCAGCGACATTCGCCAGTTTTAATTAAGCATGCACGCAACTCGTGCCACGTTTGTGATTATGTTGAGTTTTTCTTTGTTTTTCTCTTTTATTATTTTTTATAAACGAAACAATTGCATGCACAGGAATTTCATGGTTGCATGCCAATAGCGGCACTTGGCTTACTTTAATTTGAGATGGCTAAGAAAAATAGCCTGCAATATACAAACTTATTATATTTCTCTATGCCCGCATATCGGTGGCAACAACAAGCAATGCTTGCTTCCTACATTTCCGCCAACGGCATAAGAAAACTTTTGAACCCGTACCATCATAAATCGAACAAAGCTTAGCAAGGCAGCAACTAATGCCAACGGCAACTTTGAGCCTTAAGCACACAGTAATACTTTTGTATAAGTATAAGTACATTTTGTAATTATATTAATCAAAAATAGCTGAAATTGTTTTTGCATTAATTTAATAACTTCGATGAGGATAATTGAATATTTAAGCAGGCCAGAGCATATTTGTCAGGACGCAAAGTGCTTAGGCACGTTTATTTGCCACATTTCAGTGTTTGCTTTAACAGACGTACGATGCAAGATGAAATCAGGTCAATTTATGAATATTTTAGTTTTTGTAGAATTTTCGATCAAATAATCGCTTGCCGCATGTTAATGCTGTGCATAATTTTAGGCAGATTTTTGAGAGCAAACATCGTAAGCATTTGTCAACAACATGTTGCAAGCTTATTGTGCGTAAGTCGCCTTAAGTATTTATGTAGCATACAGTAAGGCAACGGCCATATGCAATTGAACAAACTTAAAAGGATGCGCCCAGGCATTCAATTTCTCCAATTACCAACGAAAAGCAACTAATAAATATAATAACAAGTTCAAGTTTCAATTTTTCGTAAATTAAATTAAAGCAATTTTAGCTATACGCATAAAGTTTATTAAACGAAACTCTACTCTACTCCTCACCACAGCATAGCACACCACTCTCACCGTAGTACAGCACAGCACACCACAAGATATCAGTCATCATTTTTCATACAGACTCACAGCTGCCTGCATGAACTTTGTCTGCTATAGGCGTAACATTTTTCTGCCTCTTTTTTTTTATTTTTTGTATTTTATTTTATTTATTTGGGCAACCAAAGTTTCTGCTTAATGAAATTGAGTCATTTTAAATCCATATTAAAGTGGGGCTTTTTGTTGCGTACACTCGGGCATTAACGCACGCAAAGCATAATATAATAAATTTCATTTTAATTCTTCGCAAAGAGCCATCAATTTTAAAATGTATTTGCAAAGAAAATATTAAAGCGAACTTAATGCTAAACAAAACATTAGAAACTCAATGTAAAGCAACACACATCAGCAATAATTTCATTTCATTTTCATATTTTTTTTTTTGTTTTTTTTTTTTGTTTGTATTTAAATGCCGAAAATGTAATCATGCGGCGAAAATCTTGCAAAATAAATAAATCTCCCACCAAATAAAATACAACAAGATAACCAAAAAACAAATACGTGTACAATAAGAAAAAAAATCAATGGAAACATGTTCATGTCAAAATGCGAGACAAAAATTCAGCAGTGAAAAAAAACGTTAAAAAAAGAAATAAAATAAAATAAATTAATAATACACAAAATACGAAATCAATACAAAGGATATAATAAAAAATCAAAAAGTTTGCTTAAATTGCACAAAAACGACAAAATCACGCACACAAAAAGTAACGAAATTCGACGGCATAAAAATTGTTTTTATTAGGAATGAAATTATATATACATACCTACATATATTCATATATATATTAATACATATATAAAGTGTTTGTATATTTGTCAGAATAAAGGCAGCAGCCACAGCGAAAGCAAAAGCAACAACATGTATGTGCATTTTTGTGTGTGCCAGCATTCGATTTAATTTGTCAAAAGAAGAAAGGCAAAAAAAAAAAAAAACCGAAAAGAAAAAAAAACGAAAAAAGAAAGAATATTTGTGTATAAAATAAAACAGAAATCAACGACAGACGAAACCTAACAAAGCGTTAAGTATTTCAAAACGGTTTCAGTATATCGCTCGGTGTGTTGGCATGTAAGCACTTGTGTGCGCGCATGTGTTCGTGTGTGCGTGAGCGTATGTATGTGTGTGTGTGTGTGCGTGAGCAGTGCGGTGCGGTGCGTGCGTGTACAAAGCGTTAAGCATAAAGGATACGTGCGCTTATAGAAAAAAAAAGGATTCTTAACTGCTGACCAGCACAAAAATCATCTCAGCGACAACGACCTCAACGCCAACAACATCGCCAACATCAACAGCATCATCAACATCAGCATCAGCCTCAGCATCAGCATCAGCAACGGCAACGGCATCAGCCTTGACGAGGACAACGACGACGTCGACGACGACTGAAACGACAGCATCAACATTGTCAACGAGCAAAAGCTGAGGATTATTGTTAACAATAATAATAATAACAACGGCAGCAGCAGCAGCAGCAGCAACTAGGTACAATATTAAAAAACAACAGCAATAGCAACAGCATCAGTAAGCAGCTAGCAGCAAACAGGACAACAATAACAACAATAAAATAAGGTAAATCAGGCAGAAGGAACAACAGCAAATGCGCTTAAGTTGTCAATTTAGTACAAAACTCGTATGTGAGTGCACAAAAACAAATAAAACAAAAACAGAAAAACAGACAGAAAACAAAAAACAAACAACAACAAAAAAAAAAAAACGAAAAGAACAAGAAAAATACAGAAATAACCAGAAGAAAATTGTCGGAAAAATGTTTCTGCTGGTTTTGATTTACTTCCATGATTTACTTTAGCCGAGATTCTCGAAGCACAATATTGAACTCGTTTAACATTAAATGCGAGTCGAAAATTGGAACTGCTCTTGACTTTGCTGGCCAGCGGCTTAAATGATTTTTATTATTATAGTCGCTTGCTAAAGGGTATAACCGTCCGTCTCGCTTTTGCAGCAGCCTTAAGATATTAAGGTTGAATGTCATGTATGCATTAGTTAGGCTTTCGATTGTCGATTGCCGATTGTTGTTTACTTAAGCATGTCTGTGGCGATTTAACGCAGCCAGCTAAAGCAGACATTTTGTAGTTGTGTAAGCAATTTAGAATTTTTCTTTTTAAAATATTATATTATTTTTTGTTTTTTGCATTGTCTTAAATACTACAATGTACAAAATTTTAATAGCCATGTGATATAGACATGTTGAAGAAAGGTGCTATCATAACTTGTATAGATTCCTGCTACACTTATTCTTAATTTCTTTGTCGCACATCTAAATAACAATTAATTATGTTGTTTTGTGTCCAAACACTGTAAGATGCACTCATGTCGCTTCACCTTTGTGATTAAACAGTTCGTGTAATTGTCAAAGTAAACAAAAACTTCCATCGTTGGCATTTAAAGGTTCTGCTAAATTTTGCCCCATAGCATTTTCATGTTAAATTAAATTGTGGTTTCGAATTTAGTACCGCACATAATTTTACAGTAATCAACTCTACGATCTTTTGAGCAATTATTCGACATAATATGAAAAACATTGTTAGCCTGCAGCTGATGCAGCTACTTTTGTTACTTTTCATGTTTTCATATGTGATTATTTAATGAACTGTAATGTCAGGCTTTATATGAACTTTCAATACACTGTTAATAAAAAGTATACTCAAATATCTTAAAGTCAGACTAACTTAGTTTTTATTTGGCTCAAAAAATCTGCCTAAATTTTAAATCCACTTCATTTGTTCTATTTAAATTTCACGTACTGTAATTTCTAATGCAAACTATACTTCTCAGTACATATGTACTTAGAAATATTTTGGATTTTCCAATAATTGTGACATGAAGCAGCATGAATGCCGCCATTTAAAGAGCATCTCTTAAGCCACGTAATGGCACAGGCCACGTTGTCAAAATTACAATTTAGCAGCTTAACATAAATTTTACACTTGCAACAAATGCCGCAGCAGCGAGTCTCAGCTGCAAAGTCAAGCGCAAAAACAAACAAAATCCCAATAAAAAATTGTAAACGTGTTCAATTCAATGAAGACAAATGATTCTGCAGCCAGAGGCCTTACACAACTCGTCTGAATGCAAAGCGTTCTATATAGTATGTTTTCTATATATAAATATATATATATATGTATATATATATGGTACATATCTATATATATATACTTACATATATAATAAGTGATTACAAGCACATAAATCTAAAACCAATATAATCATAATCACAGCAAAATACACTCAAGCCGCCGACAATAATAACAACAACAAAAACGACAACAAGAGCATAAACACTGCCAAGCAGAAGCTCGGCAAACAAGAAACCACACTCAAAAAGCGAAACGCAGGTGTGTGCGCGACCGCAAGCAAATAAATTGAAGCCCGAAACTCTGCACATAATACAAAATTTCAGCTAAATAAGCGTATAGAAAAGCCATAACTCAGTTCCCGTTGCCTGCCAAGAGGGAAACGGCGACGCACACCTCGAAATGTTACCAACAAACGGCAATGAAAGGCGAATGCCGAACGGTGAACATTGAACGGCGAACGATGAACGGTGAACGGTGAACGCTGAATGGCAAATGGCGACGACAAAGACGCAGGACGCTGTTTTGTCTGTCATAAAAAGTTTACTCGCATTACACCGATACAGGCAGACACTTCAATAAGCACAATAACATGCAACTGAATAAGCACAGCATTTCCCTTATGGAGAGCATTACTTTTACTTCAGCTTTATTCTGTAAGCTATGCTGCATTGTTCCTTTTTTTCTTTAAATCCAACCTTACTGCAATCATGTTTCATACAAATAAAAAAAAGATTATACGTCATGTAGACAAATAAAAATTGTTGGCTTTCAATTTCTGCAGCAGCGAAAGTAAAAATTAACTTTTACTTTTGTTTTGAAGCTTATCTGTTATTTTACTTATTGCAGCCATATTTTTAAACAAGAACTTGTAAAAAGAAAAATCATAATAAAAGCAACAAAACATGTAAATATGTAAAATCAAGACGATCTTATTTAAGTGCTCGACAATGTACACCAATGATGCCAATATACGTGTTTATGTTTTGTATTTTATTTTATTTTATTTTTGATTGTTTTTTTTTTTATTTTTACCGCTTGCCGCACACGAATCAAATTAATCATTTTCGCAACGTTTTTTTTTTTTGCCTTTTTTTTTTGAGAAGTTGGTTTTTGCAGCTGCTTTTCGCGTGCCTGGTATCGATTTATTTCTGAAATCCTTTGCGTTGCCTACTCTCCTTTCTAATTTCAGCGTTTCGTTCTTTGTCTGTGCCGTTTCTTTTTCTCGCCTATTTTTAGTGCGCAGCTGTTTACTTTCACTTGAGCGACGCTTTATCTATACACAGCATAAATTAGTGCAAACGCCCCACTCGAGCATTACTTGTTTTCTTTTTGTTCTTTTTGAATTTTTCTCTTTATTCTTTTGTGTTTGACTGCGGCACACTTTTTGGCAATGCGCATTTAAAAATAGCATTAAAATGTATAATCAAGCACAGCTAAAGTTCTTGCATAATTTGACGCACTGTAATTAGTAACTCGAAATTATCTTAACCCTTTTCCACTTTCCTTATTTCTTCTTCATTATTTTTATGCTGCATGCCTTCTAACGCTGCTGGCGAGCCTAGTGTAATTAAACCGCTTCACTTTTATTTATTTGCGCATTTTTTATTGCGCCAAAGTTGTCCAGCGCACTCCGAGCACAAACATTTAAAAAAAGAAAAGGTTAAGGTCGCAAATTTCTTGGGCGAAACTATGTCAAAAGTGTGTGATCAAACCCGAAAAGTATGCCTCATTAAATTTTATTTAACGGCATATAAAGCGTCTATAAAATATTTCTAAAATGAGAGAATTTTTTTTGAGTCGGTGCTTCTGTACTCATGAATCTAATCCTTGCATGAATAGGCTGTGTACCTGTATGTTTTAAAATCCTGTAAATTACATAACTGAGTCATAATCGCTTCATTAACAGACTGCATTGTTGCGGCATAAACTGTTTGAAAACTTGCAAACCCCTATAGTTAATTTAAAATATTATAAAACAAAAAACCCCCCAACCTAAAACTCAGATGCACATCAGTACCCTAAGCCAAACTATTTTAATTCAACCAAGGCCAAATATAAAAAAGGCGAATATATCCTAAGTCTTATATGCATATATATTCATACATAAGAGAAGAACACACAAAAGTGTGCAACAAAAAGAATGCACACACACACACACACACACACACGCAGGAGTACAGATGCATGCGTTTAGGTGTGTACACACTGTACTTGAAACGTCAGCGCATGGTTGGTTTGCTTGTCACAGTGAAACAAGTTCATTGTATGTACGAATATAAGTAGATACATTCACACATGGCCAAAAGCCTGTGTATGCAGCCTTGGAGCGAACAACAACGGCTTTGCGCCTACATTTATGCAGCACACACTCTTTTTATATTTCTTCTTCTTGCTTTCTTTTTTTTTTTTTCAAAATACAAACACGCGCACATTTATTAATAAGCAAAATGCAAAATGCTGTGCGCCCCCCTGTGCGTCACACAATTTGTACTCACTCACTCACTTTTATATGTAAAAAAAAAAATAAATAAAAAAAAACTTTTCATGCATATTACGTTTACGCCATGTGCTAGAAAATCCTTTCTCTGAAAAAAATAAAATATATATATGCAAAAACCAAAACAAAAACAACGAAAATGTGCCAAATGAGTTTTAGTTTCATTTATACATACGATTTACCAACCGAACCACCCCTCCGCCACACACTAAAGCAAGCTTTGAAATAAATCTCACGCTGCGCGGTTGGATAGAAAAAATGTGTAAAATAAAACTCGTGGCAAAAAAAAAAATAACCACAAAAATGCGAAAACGCAAATAAATGTCAACATTGAAGGCCATGTGCCTTGTGACGGCGACTGTGACTGTGACTGTAGCCATGAGTGTGCGTGTATGTGTCTATCTGTCTGTCTGTCCGTCCAACTTGAAATGTTTAGTGTTTCAGCTTTAAGTATATCCATTACTCGTTTGTGTGTATGCCACATCAGTCTTGACAATAGTTTTGAATAGTTATATGCCTATCCTCGACTTGGCTCTTCAGTTCTTACTTTGCATATACCATACATTAATTTGCTTGGCTTAGACTTGACAAAATGAATTCTCTGTTGCATACGCCTAGGCGCTTCTTAAGCTGTGTTGCCAAATGATGTATATAATTTCTTTCAGTAGGCTTTCGAATTTTTGGTATAAATTTTAACTTTCGGCAAAAGCATTATTCTGAAGAAATCTCATCTCACTTGAAATCTTAATTAACAGATGTTAATTATTTTTTATGCTGCCTTACCCTTGTGCCCTCTCCTTTACCCTACTTGCCTCTAGCGCACGCCTAAAATGCCCATATCTGCCATGGCTGCTTTGTCGATCGCAGCCCGAAGCTAAAAAAGTATTTCCTTTTACTTATTATTTTCTTTTTTTTTTTTTTTGGATTTTTCTTTTCAATTTAATTTCACTCAAGAGTGTAGTCAAGCCGCAAAAGCTTACATCGTTGGATTTTCAAGGCTTTCGGCTTTTGCTCTGTTCTGACCTTTAGCTTGGCCGTGCCTAATTCCTTTTGTTTTCCGACTGCAGCCTGACTATTCATCACTTTAATGTGAATTTTCTTGTAGAATTTTAATACTCCATGCTCGGCACATTAATGGCGCCGATGTGCTCTATGCGTCATCGAATATAAATTAGAATTTTCTTTATTCTTTATTGTTGTTGTGCTTTCGGTGTGCAAATACGTATCATGCAAATTTCCAAGTTCATAAAGGCGTATATGAAATTAAAGTAATCATGTTCATCTGCAGACACGCTTTTCATAATTTTAAATGCCGTGAGTTATAAGTATGCATATGTAGGAGCGTAGCTGTGAAGCAAAGCCAAATCTGAACATGACGCAACACATTTTGTGCACAATCCGCCGCCCCCCACTCCTACATGCAAACTGTCAATCAGTAATTAATCATGCTCATACGCACTGTTGTGCTGCCAAATATGCCAGCAAAAATCGGAAAACATCAACATCGACAGCAATTAGCTGCAAAATACAATATACGAGCATTGATAGACTTCAACTGGCAGTAAGCTGGCAAGCAAATACAATTGAAAAATAAAAGAGAACGAAGAGAAGAAAAAAAAAAAGAATTGTTTGGGAAAAAAGCCCAAATATGTTGAAGCAAATCAAAGCAATCAAGCAGCAGCAGCACAGTACTGAAATTAAGAAATCAGAAGCTCAAAGCTCAGCATACAAAGGAACAAATCAACTTGAAACGTTTATAGACAGCCAACAACAAGCAAAGTTGACTGTCAGGGGGCAATGAGAAAATGCCAACAGGAACAATAAACGCAAACGCAAATCCACACCCACACCAACCCAGCCCACACGCATGTATGCCGCATTCAGACATAGCAATCTGACAGTCAAAAATACACATGAGTGAGACTAAGCAAGCAACGGCAGGCGGCTGGAGAATGGCGGCCTGGCAAATGGCGGCTGGAGGCTGGCGGCTGACAGTTGGTGGCTGGCGGCTGGCGGCATTCAGGCAAGCGGCTTAACACTGGAAGGCATATGTTGATACATACTACACGTACTCGCAGCACATCCGTGCACGTAAATACCGGAAGTCAAACAAGGCGAAATGTGAAAACGGAAAACGAAACAGCTTGAGCTTGCAGAATTCGCGCCTCACTGCGCTTTAATCAAAAATTAAACAAAACTCTATAAGGAGCAAGACGTGCCAAACAAAAACAAAAACCAAAACAAATATAAAAAAAAAAAAAAAAAAAACAGAAACGAACACAAGAACACGAAAAACAAATGGAAAAGAAAGCATGAAGCGAAAAGTTTTGCACGCGCGCAGCGTTGCGACTAGCAACAAACATAGGAAAATAAATAAATATGCGCAAGCACAAAAGATGCACGCGGAAAAACTTCAGGCCGTGCGCAAAGTAACGCGAGAAACTTTTGTCATTGTGTTTACGCGCGTCCTGTGCAAGGAGTCTCCGTGTAATATATCACCATTTGCAGTCGAGCGTCATAAATTCAAACAAACAGCCAACAGCTGAACTAGCGAACCGCACCGCACCGCACCGAACTGAACATCACTGAACAGAACCGAACCGAACTGCTAAGCAATTTAGCAAACTAAGAAACTAAGAAACAAAGCAACGTTGCAGCAGACACAGCGACACAGCACCAGGGCAAACAAAATTTAAAATTATCATAATGCATAACTGTGCAAACTTAAGCCACTCCAGTGGCTGTCTTTTATAACTTGGCTGTGCTAGGCTGGGCTAGGCTTGGCTTGGAGCACGACTTGCCTTGGCTCGCTGCATTCAAGCCTTGCAATTGTATTGCATTGTGTGCGTTTGCGCATGTGAGTGTGTGTGTGTGTGTGTGTCTGTGCGTGGGCATGTGCAACGCGCCTAAATGCATGCAGCATGCGCTGTTATTTATGTTGTAAGTTATTGTTGCTGCCGCTGCCGCTGCTTAGCATTTCTTTTTATTTTCCCTTATTTATATACTTTTTACTTAGGTTTATTTTTTGTTGTTTTCATTTGCCTTAGCGCAGAAATGCTTTTAAAACTTTTCACACACTCACTCACTCACTCACCCACGCACTCAGTCAGTCAGTTAAGTGTTGCCATTGTCTGAGTGTTAGTTTTCCACTAAGACGCTTTTGTTATGCTCATGTCTGCACAGTGCTTTGCTTTATTTTTCAGTTTCTTTTTAGGTTTTGTTTTAGATTGCTTTTGCATTCATTCAGCTGCAGCCAACAAAGCGTCTTTCATTGGCAGGCGGCGCACAAACATGCATACATTTGTGCCTCGATATGTAATGCCATGCAACACAAAGCCCATCATGGAGACTGACTCTTTGCAGTGTCGCACAGACTTACTCCAGTTGTTTCTTATGCTTCTACTACTTTAAATTCTTTATAAAAAAAAAAAAAAAAAACAGAATCCATTAAAAAGTAAAAAACTTGCCTTAATGAGTTTTCTCTCTAAATATGCTTTAAAACAATTTATTGGCCTACATTCATCAAAATTTAAAGTCTTTGTGCTATTCAATTTCCACACATTCACTTTCTATGTATCAAATCTTGTAAATCAGTCATTTATATAGATTTACTTACATTCGAATCTAATCTGTGCAACTTGAAGTGTAAATTTGTAAATTATATTTTATTAGTGTTTTCAAAGTAAACATATACTTAACTTAACCAAAGATTACTTATGTCGTAGCAGATCAGCTTCGCTTTTCAATGCTCTCCTCACGAAATCTCTCAATGAATGACTCGAAGTATTGTATATTGGTCAGCACAACTAAATCCGCAGCACAGAGATCCGCGCCAGGCGCATTGCTGATTATGCCCAACAGATTGTGTCGCCGACGTTCTGTGGGTATATTCGAATGGCGCTTATAGACGAAACCGCCGCCACTGTCGCCGCGGCAAGCCTTGGCGCCAGCCTTGCTGAATAAGCAGAACTTGTCATTGGCCAGATCGGCTTGGTACTCATTCGTGCAGCTTTCATGCGACTTGGATTGAGCTTCGACAAGTTGCAACTTGTTGTCACCCTGGAAATCCCAACCAGCAAAAACACCGTTAATCGAATTTGTGATTTGCTCCTTCTCGGCATTCTTATAGTACTGCACACAGATGGGACGCACGACATAGGAAAACTTCAGTATGCTCGCCAGCTGTACAATGGCTATGTCGTTCTGATAATTTGTGTTGACGCCCTTGTACTGTTCGTGTGGATACACATTTGAAACGTTGCGGAACTGAGACAGCGATTCTTGTTTATAATATTCTCTGTAAGCCTTGGCAACGCCAATCTGCAAGATGTCCGGATTATAGGCGCCGTTCGTGGCTCGATCCCACACGCAATGCGCAGCTGTTGACAAAACGCCACAGAGCGATTATCAAAATGATTATCGAAAAGGGTGCAATGATGAATTCGCTTACCTGTTACTATCAGATCTGGGGTGATCACGGTGCCGCCGCAGACGAATTGATATTTTTGCTCATCGAAGATGGCATATAGGCCTGCGTGCCAGGGCACAACTCTGTTCTCAACTTCGAAGCCAAAGGCGGAGAACTCCTTGGTGGGCGTGGCAATCTCACCGCACTCGCTCTCGCAGGGACGCCGACTGCCGCTCCAAATGCCGCCGCCCAGGCAACGCAACGTTGGCAACGCGGTATAATTCCTGAAGTAGGTAGCACACAGAAAAGTGACGACCGCACCCGGCTGCAGTTTCCGTTCACATGGCACAACCTCGCCCATGTAATGGCACGTGGCAACGGTGGAATAGCCACCAATAATCTCATTGGTATCGCAGAATTCTACAAACAATTATCTGGGCTGTATAACAATTCAAAAAAAATAGCAGACCAAACTTACTCTGACACTTGGCCACATCAGCGCTCCACTTTCGGTTAGCGCAAAAGTTGACCGGCTCGCCGACGAGCGTGTAGCCGCTTTCACAGGCGAAGTAAACTTGGCCAGTCAGTATGGGCAACGTTTTGGGGAAACCGTTGCGATCTTTCATCAATGGACGCTCACGTTCCGGCGGCAAGGGACATCCTTGCGTTGGTTGTGGAGTTGTTGTGGTTATACTGACACCGCCACCGCCGCCTATCGTGCGCGTAGTGTTGCACAGCAGTGGCGCCTCATCCGAGTCATCATAGCAATCTCGGGCGCCATTACATTTCAAACGCTCGTGTATGCAAGCGCCATAGCCACAAGTGAAGGCATACCCCGGGCACTCAATGTGACCGCAGAGCTCCACGGACTCATCGTAGCCATCGCCGCAGTCGTCCTGTCCGTCGCAACGTTTGTGATTCTCAATGCAGATGCCCGAAGGACATTTCAATTCATCGGTGCTACAATGAATGCAAAGAAAATGAACTCATTGAGCAATTGCACTTGTCAAATTTGAAGTTGCTCTACTCACTGGCAATTGTCCCTCAGTCTGCGCTCAAACGATTCGATGGCCAGCTCATCCCCGCAGCGTAGCAACGTCTCATCGGAGCCATCCGCACAATCGCGCACGCCATTGCACGGCGCCGTGCCTATGACGCAGCCGCCGTAGGTGCATTTGTGGAATGGCTTGTGGCAATGTTCGCGTGTCTGTATGCAAGCCTGCGGCGACTCGTCGGAGCCATCCGGGCAGTTTTTGACACCATCACAGAGATCAAAGGATTGTATGCAGATACCATTATCGCATTCGAATTGATGCGAACTGCAATCTGCGTAGCCTGTTGATGCCGTCAAAAAAAAAAATTTTAATTTGCAATATAAAAACATACGGAAAGTAATAAATGACTGCATATGCATATAAATTTTCATAAAAATTTTTACATATGCATATTTGATTAATTCGACTTTATATATAAACTTTAAATAAATACGAGAAAAGGAAATTTAAATTTGTATTTAATAATATTTTTTTTTACTTTAAACTGGAATTGCTTAAATAACAATTTGCTTTTTATTAATACGGCAGCCATTTAACCTTATGGGTTTTCAGAAAATTAACATGCCTAGATATTCCATGAATTGCTTGCAATATGCATAAATATATCTTTCTAAGGCTATTAATCGTTCTGTCTTTAATGACATCTATATTTAATTATAAATTTGTATTAAACTAATATTCTCAGAGCCGACGAGAGCCCATTTCCATCTTAGTAACAGCTTCTTGAAAATTGAGCATATACAGGTGCGAGAAGGTTTTCCCAAATAGGTGCCAATTAGTAGCTTATTTATATAAATATGTAGTTTTATAAAGAGCTCCATCATTTAGCGTACCTCAGATCGGCACTATTTCGTTTGCGTTGCATTAATGAATTTCAATAAATCAAGTATTATTTGACGATTTCAAATTTATTTTATTTCTCTATATAAAGCAATTTTTTATTTTTATTTATTTTTATCTTACTTCGCGATTTTAAACAAATTTTAGTTTTAGTTTAATTTTAGTTTACAGCTAAGAAAATAGTAAGTCAATAAATAAATGCAGATACACCTTGCTTAAAGGCAATTTAACATCTAAAATTTAACTTCTTGCTTCAGTTAACATTGAGAAATACAAAAATCATATATTATGTGGCTTAATTAGTGTAAATGAGTTAATTTTTCTGTATCAGACTTAGTCACATTGGCTTCAACAATTCTAGTCCAGAGACTTGATTTGAAATCACGTATTATAAACATTTGTTTGTATTCATGAGTAAAGTCAGAACACAACTCATGTTTATGACAGCCGCAGTTTTAATCTACACATGACGATTTCACATATTATCATCCGCTAGATGCGAAACTCAAAATAATTTCAAATAAATTAACATTAAGAATTTGCAAACGTTTTGTTTTTTAAGCATTATTTATTTTTTTTCCAAGTGTTTAGCTTTATTATTCTTGTAGTTTTTTTAGTACTGCGACATTTGTTACACAAAATGAAATTTTCCGTTATTTGTCTCTTTTTGAATATTAATCTGATGATGATTTATTCCTAATAAATGTTTGCTTTGATACTATATATGCATATCTAAACCATTTTAAAGTATATGCAGTATATAATCAATCAGAATTAACATTTTTTGCGGTTTCCCTGAAACGCTTAAAACCGGCAAAGTGCCGATTCACAGCGGAAAGTATTTTAATATCATTGTTATTAATAATAGAATTTTTTTGTTTTTTCTTAAGTTCAAGCTTATTCGCATTCAGAGCGTTTGATAAAAAAAAAAAAAAACAGAAAATAAAAAACAATGTACAATATACAAATAAGCAAAGGCAAAACTGGATTTCAGCGTCACACTGGCGCAAGCCAAGCATTGGCAAGAATTCAGCGGCAACGTCATAAACCAGTTTCAGCGCACGCTTCGCGAACTCAGACAAAGCAAGGTGAAGCACAATCTGCACTTCGCTATCATGAATGAAATTATGGCCAGCTCATATGGTTGCTTGAACCGTAAAGTAAACGGAAGATAAAAAAAAGCCAATAGCAGACAAAGCATATTCAACAGAGCTCAGTACATTTGCACCGGGACTTATGCTCGGCATTTAACAAGCGACAGAACTATCTATGACTTATTAAAAAATGTGTATACACATATGGAAAGTATAATTAAATGCTAATTACCCAAACTGTCGTTTATTAATCACTTTCAATAATGAACTTTACTCACTTGTCCTAATACGCAAAAATAAGATATGGATGACAAGATACACTAATGCACTTTTAGTCAACATTTTGCCTAACACACTTGCATTTTATAACGAATCTATTTATATATATTCAATTATATTTAATTTGTTAATTGATTTTTTTTCTCACAAAAAATTCTTATCACTAATGGCAAAACAAAATTAAGCCAAAGCAATCGCAGATACACTAAATAAAAAACCACAACCGAATGACACAAGCGTCGCCGTCAAAACGCATCGAAACGCTCTGACTGCAAAGAACCTACTGATGCTGACTTATCTCAAACGCGAGGAAACCGATAAACGGCATGACTTGATAGATTTCATTCAAGTTGAAGCTTTGATACCCTATGCACACAGCAAAGTCCAGACTTAAAACAAAACAGCAGCCATAGAAAAAAGTTTAATTTAAAGAGGCACACTTGACAGCTTTGCGTTTTAGGAAAGGGTTCAGCTATTTTCGGCACAAAACATTGAATGTTTAATGCCTTTTTCATAGCATGCTGTACCTCAGTACATAACTTTTAAGCCGCAACGTTTTATAGGTAGCGCATTAAGAATTACTTGATATACCGAAATCAGTAGCACATTAGCTTCATCGCAAGAACAAGTTCTGAGCATTAAAAATCAACAAAAAGTATCTGACGAGCGTAAATTGAAAACAAATCGCAAAGTAAGCTTTGGAAAGAGCGCATTCTATTTTAATTAGAACTCAAGCCGATAACATCTAGCACAACGAAAAACAAAAACAAAAAAACAACAAAAGCTATTTTAACTTATAAAATATTAATATGTATTTGTTTATTATTCTTGTGATTTTGTTTCTCGTTTTTGTTTTTGTGGAAGTGGGAAAATAATTTTAAATATAAAATAAAAAAAATATAAGATTATTGTTTTCTTTATAGATCCAGAAACTAAAAAAAAAACTTGTTAAATTATTTTATTATTATTGTTGTTGTGATTTTTCAATACCTACTTGACTAAATATTATCAAATCGTTTTTGCGCTCAATAGACTCAAATGCCAAACAGGCAAAGATGGTCATGTTAAGCAAGTACAGATACTTCCTACATTTAATCCAGTTTTAACTGGTGTAAAAAAAAAAACAGAAAAAAGGCCCTTGCTGTGCTAATTTAGTTACTCTTATAATATAATAATTGAATTCAAATGACCTTCTTTTATAATATAAAATAAACGAAAAATCATGTTAAAGTCAGGGACTCTGTTTTAATTATTATTTTTTAAAACTTTAGGCCCACACATACATGTTCATGATGATTATATTATTCAAAGTCCAAAGTGTGCAATAATTTCATTTTAAAAAGTTTAGTTTATATTCATACAATATTATTTGAATAGTTCTATTTAATAGTCGGGCACATATTTTCTAAGAAACTCAAGAATTTTTGGGTGTTTTAAATTAGTTGCAAAGACGTAATCATACACGATGTCGGCTTCTGCAAAGCTAAGCACTCCTCGCAGATACATAATGTTCTCAAACACAACGAACACACCACTGCCACTGTCGCCGATTTCCGATTCGGCATTGTCAAGCAGTTGTAGCTTAAATTTGGAACCGTTATCTGTGAACTCAGCAATATTTCCCAGCTTTGTAGAAATTTTATTATTATTATTGTTCCAGCTACTAAACTTGGCACTTGTGGGTGAAGCTCTTAAAGTTTCTTTACTGCTGGTGCAGAGTGGCAGCACATTCTTTGAGTAAATGAAGGGCTGTGCAACGTTAACCAAAGCCACATCACAGTTAAAGTTGGATATTTTACCTGCATAGTCACTACATAGAAAGCATAAAAACTTGTTAATAATTTTACATATTATTTTGCGTATTTGACTTACCTATGCGAAAAAGTTGCATTTATTTCGCGTATCATATCTTCACGATCAACATTTGATATGTTAAAGACCTTATTTTGCTTATTAGCTATGGCATAAACTAATCTCACATTTTCAACGCAGTGAGCCGCTGTAAATGCATATAGAAAGTGACTCTCCGCATTATACAGACATAAATAAAATACTACACACCTGTTACTATCCAATAAGGGTCGATTATGGTACCAATACATTTAAATTCAATTTCTTCGCCTAGCGTCTGACCATAAAGAGACACCACCCAAGGAGCCGGTGACCTGAAAGCAGCTCTCACTGGCGCATACATCATTTTGCCGCAACCATGTGTGCAATGCTGCAGCGGTGCGCTCCATTGACCGCTTTCCAAGCAAGTCAAACTCTTTTGAAACGAGCCGTCCTTCGGCATTTCATAACTGTAGGCACACTCAATGCTTAAAGTAGTGCCCGGCAAAACTTCATGCATGCAGTCATCACTATACAGAGTTGAACATCTTATCTTTAAGGAGATATGTTCTGGTAATTCACAGTACTCTAGAAAAAAGCAAACTCAAACATATTGCAGAGATCATGCTGCATAGTGTATATCAAACCAAATGTACTCACTCTCACACTTGGGCAACTCAGTCATCCATGTTTCGTTCAGCCCACAGGCGGACTGACTAGTACCTATGAGCAGGTATCCCGGCTCACACGATAACATCACCACCGCATCCACCGGCACATAGCTAATATTGTTCTCTAAAACCGGTTTGTGGCCCGTGAACATGGTGAGAACCAAATGATCGTATGGCGATATGTGACAATGGTTCACTTTTTTCTTTACATACATATTCTGCATCTGCGGTCGCAAGCGCGCCAACGTTTTATTTCTATCACAATTCGGCGAATATAGAACCTCATCTGAACGATCAGCACAGTCGAAGTTGTTGTCACAGACTTTGTTTTCATCAATGCAGGCACCATAGCCACAACGAAAATTCTTTTGATTGCAGATTTTATGGCCACAAAACTCTAAAGTCTCATCTTTGCCATTGCTGCAGTTTATTTCGCCATCGCACAGACTCTCGATTTCTATGCACTTGCCAAATTCACATTCGAACGTATTCGGTCTTAAACAAAGAAGAATCAGAATTTAATTGCATTTTCACTTGCATAGAAGATTTCTTCATGATTAACTTATTGCAATTCTGCTCCCATTTTTTATGTAATTCCTCCAGGTAGATGTAGCTTGTATTGCATTTTGCCGGTAATTCATCGGAACCATCTGCACAATCCATTTCCCCATCACATAATCTATTTTGACTAATTAAAGCACCGTAAGTGCAGTAGGTTAAATGTGCAATAGGGTTGGTCGGCAGACAATTCCAAAAAATTTCGTCTGAATAATCCATGCAATGAAATATTCCATCACATTTAAATACGTCCTTTATAATATCACCATTATCACACTGCCATTGGTCAGCAGGAATAATTACTGCTGTATCTGCAATACAAAATTATACAATGTTTACATAAATTAAATGAAAAACTCCAAGCCATTAACAATTTTATACATACAAGTATATTATAGACAACTTACTTCCTTCGATTGTATGCTTAATTATTAGTAAAAATAAACATAGGAAAAAGTGGTTTAAGCTCACAAACATCGCGACATGAGAACTTGACAAGCAGCAAAAGATTTATACACTAAATTTATAAAAATAAATCAACAGGCAAGCGTTGACCAATTTCCAATTTAAAATGCGAGCAACTGAAAGCGCAGAGCTCAGCCGGGTTCCAAGTAACCCAAGCCCCTGAACTGCACACTGATAACTCGACTCGCAAAAATTAAATGATAGGCAAATGAATGTAAAATTGAATGAGCAACATTTATTTATGTTTTTCTTTTTTTTTTTGCTTTTAAATAAAATTAAATTACTCAAAGTAGCTTTCTTCTTTTTTCTTGCAGTCCGCTCAAGCGCAACTTCAGGTTGAAATTGTCAATGTGCCATTAAATAATCAACAAGCAATTCCAATCGATATGCCAAGCGCAGAAGCGAACTCGAATTTACAACAACAACCACAACAACAACAGCAACAACAACAAGAGCAACAACAAGGAGAAAAACGACTACAACTGTCAGCCACAGACAGATAGTCAGCTCGTGTGCTCGAGTACCACGTTACACACACATTTGACATCGAGGCTTCATTTGATAAAAAGCCACTTATCGGCTGGCAACATGTATACGCACCGTATGCCGCAGTTTGAACTTCTGCCCTATGCGATTTCTCTGTTCCTGTTCATGCTGGTCTGCCTGCCCAGAGTGCAGGTGCAAGGCTCCACGCTCGACATCTACAAGAACGCACGTATGGGTCACCGCATTGTGCAGACACGCTACGGTCGCCTGCACGGAATGATACTGCCATTGGACAGCTTTCGTTTTTTGCGTTCCGTTGAAGTTTTTCTGGGTGTGCCCTATGCCACGCCGCCAACGAAACAGAATCGGTATGTATATGCTTTGATAATGACAAAAAATTATTCGAAATAGATTTAATTCTTTCAATAACAGCATTTAGCATGAAATTCTCTCAGTATAAATTGACCGCAATCGCAAGCTTATATTAAATATTTTATCAAATACACACTCAAAAATCAAAAATATGTATATATAAAACAATAGAGTATTCCTTCTAATAAAAGCAAACGTATTTGTATTTTATTTTAAAATATTGTATTATCTTGTACTGATTAGCTTTTACAAAATTTTATTTTTTCACTACTTGCGCTTTTAGGAAAAAAAATATTTGAACATCATTGTTCAGCTTAAATGCGAATTTCGCACATTGTAAATACAGTCGACTACAATAAAATCTACATGATTACTATAATTTACAGCTTCAGTCCAACGCGCGCACCGGCACCCTGGGATGACATACGCATCTCCAAGACGTACAGTCCTGTCTGTCCGCAACGACTGCCCAGCGTTCAAAACGAAACGGCAGCGCTGGAGAAGATGCCCAAAGGACGTCTGGAATATCTGAAACGTCTGCTGCCCTTTCTCGAAAACCAATCGGAAGATTGTCTCTACTTGAATATCTTCTCACCGGTTAATGGTAAAATATTCTCGAAAGCAATAAACAAGTCTTAATTTTTTTTTTCTTGGTTTTTCATTTTATTTTCTTTTGCATTAATACCCAAACGAAATCCATTTCATTTGGTTTTTATGTTAATAATAGCACTTATATTCGTACATCGTCATTAATGCCCGCATTAAATTACCGCATGTGGCCTACACTATTGGCCATGTTAAAGTCCTTAACTCAAGCGACTGGCCAGCATCGCGTCGTCGCTTTTTTAACATTTTAACGCGCTCACGCTACGTTAATGCACATAAATTCTTGCAATATCATAAATTAAATTAAACCCAGACAACAGCCAAGCTAAGAAAACTGCCGTGCCGAGCACGGAGCAACGAGAGCCGACTGCTGAGCCCAACAGCGCACAGCCTTGCAGAAGCAACGCAGCAACGTCGCGGATTTTCGCCCGCGCATTTTCACTTAATACGCGTGCAAGGCAAAGATAAGCACGCTAAAATATTTGTTTTCTCGCAAGCGCGTGTTTACTGTATGTGATAATTGCTAAATATATGTTTACTGTATATTGTATAAGTAAAGTGCACAGCCCAAGTCAAGCATGACTTAATTAAACTAAAGTAGAAATACTTTCTTACTCTACCATATGCAAACTGCTTCATTTGTTTAAGCAAATAATTATCTAAGACAAATTTTAAATGTGGCAAGAAACTAATTTAATAAATTCAGAATTTCTATTGACACAACTGAATTGCATTACATTCTGCCATGCCAAGTACGATAGTAATAATAATTAATTAAAATTACGCATACGCCGGGTTATGTTGCCATACTTTCTCACACATTAAATGCATTATGTAAATAATAAATAATTGCATTTGTTGATTGAAACTGAAAATGCCTTTAATATTAGTTAACCGATTTAGCACATCAACCAAACTTACCAACAAATTCAGTTCAAACAATAATTCACTTTTACAGCTAGCAGCTGAAGCATATGCGGCATTAATCAAAAAGACGATGCCGCAGCGCAAAAGCAGCTTATATTGATTTTGTGTCAATGAAAATAAAGAAACCGGACACAATAACTACAGTCAATTTTATAAATTATCCACACAATCATGTTGCCAGAAGTAGCACTGCAGACGATTTATCAGAAAAAATATTGATATGCCATTTTATGTAGCCGACGACGCAAGTGGCAAAGAAATTGAATATCATTGAATTGAAAAGATTCATTCAATTGCTGCTTAAAATTATTGTATTGATTGCACCATTTTATAGACTACACATTAAAGTTAATTGATGCTGTTCTGATGCAATGCAAACCTGGTTACACATTTTACGTATCATATGCAGTAAAACCGTTTGCCGTGTTCAAACAGAGTCCATATTTTGCGTAGCAGCAACAATTGCTTAAAATAAAAAAATAAAAATAAAAAATAAAAAACTAAACAGAAATAAGAATAAATTACTGAGCATAAATCTTATTTAAATTCAATTAATTAAGATTAATCATACGACACGTAATGTCAATAATTTTTACTTAAAACAACACACACACACACACGTAAACATGGGCACGCCAAACTACCGCAATGCGAAAACAAAAGCAAACCAAACCACATTAAGTAGAAAAAAAATCGCGCAAATCTTATCTTAAGTGGCGGCACAAGGCGCAAAAAGCACTCAAGGAAACGCACACCTTGCGGCAGGCGGCACGGTGGGTTGTCCTTGCTAGCCCGGTTGCTTGCTGTGTTTGAATCCAAATCAAAATCAGCTTTGCACGCGAGCGGAAACATTTAATGGCGCTTAAGCGTATGAATGTCGAGTTGCCCGGCAACGTCGAGGGCAGGGAGTGCGCATGTTAAGCGACAGGACAATGGCGCGCACTCATGAATTTTTATTTCGCATTTGTTGTGCACTTCACTTGCTTTTTCGTTTTAATTTTTCATTTTTTTTTTCTTCTTCTTCACTTCTTTATCATCTACTTCTGCTTCGAATTCTTTTTTGGAGCATGTAATATATATATATATATATATATATGTGTGTGTGTGTGTTTATACATGTATGAGTGTGTATGTGTGACTGTGTTTTTATATTCATTTTTTCGCTGCTTCATACCGAACTATTTCCGTTACAGCGGGCGCCAACGAAAAGAAACTGCCGGTAATTGTGTTCATACACGGCGAGTCCTTCGAATGGGGCAGCGGAAATCCCTACGACGGCAGCGTGTTAGCCAGCTACGGTGAAGTGGTTGTGGTGACGCTTAATTACCGCTTAGGTTTACTTGGTAAGTACGCTGACAAATACAATACAAATCGTCGCACAAATTTATGCGTCAGCATTTTCGTTCGCACGCGTTCACTTCGTCGTTCCACTTCCACTCTTCCACTTCTATTGTTAATTTTCAATTTTAATTTAATGCCCTGCTGCGGCAACAGGTTTCCTAAATGCGAATCCAAGTCCGCAAACGCACGCACGCGTCGCCAATTATGGCCTAATGGATCAAATGGCGGCACTGCATTGGATACAACAGAATATACAAAAGTTCGGCGGTGATCCGAATGCGGTGACGCTGGCGGGTCACGGCACCGGCGCTGCGTGCATTAATTATCTCATGACCTCTCCGACCATGGTGCGCGGTTTGTTTCAACGTGCCATATTAATGTCCGGTTCGGCATACTCCTCGTGGGCTTTAGTCGATGATCCGGTCTTGTTTGCCATTAAGCTGGCCAAAGAGGTCAACTGCACGATTCCCGATGACATTAACAAAAACCATGAACAGATTGTCGACTGTTTACGTGATGTACCCTTGGAGGATCTCTATGCAGCAGATGTACAAGCGCCAAACTTTTTAACACCATTCGGACCATCGGTGAGTTTCGCCTATTATTTGAGTAAATAATGTAAAAAAGAAATGAAACAAAAAGTTTATGCCTTAGTGTTTTTTTTTTGGGCTTATTTTCCTTCCCTTTTTTTTTTTTAATTTGTTCTTACAAGGAAATACGCACTTCACAACAATTGTTTTTCGTCGAATCATTTGTCTTTTTCGGCATTTTTATTTTTTCTACTTATTAGTAATTCGGAAAAGGTTGAGTGTCTTTTATTTCGTTGATGCCGAACACGTGCCTACTTTTTTTAAACTCACATATGCATGGAAACTTGAGCCTCTCTTTTGTGTTTCTGTGTTACCCCAAACCATGATGGTCATGGTAAATCTTAAAAATATAACCATGTTTGAGTTACGCATGAACAAACAAATTTAAAAATATAATAAAATATTTTACAGTTTAAGAAATTTTACAAAATCAAAAATGGAGCATCAAATACACATAATGACTATTTTTATCTTTTTAATTTTATTTATAAGTTATTTTTTGTTTTTTTTTTTCAGCTAAAATTTATTACATAAAAATTTTGACACAATTTCAAAGTCATCATCCCCTAACGAATTTGCTATAAACTCAATATAACCATGAATCTCATATCTAAGACATGTCAGCGCACTTGAGGCAATTATCTTTAAGTTTTCCTAAGCAATATTTTGCCGCTTTACTTGCTTTAAACTCAACGGCAAGGCCAAAGAAAATTAACTTTAGATTAACCTATTGTTCCGACGCTATCGCTTCACTCGCAGAATCCAATAGCCTAATATAAAAACGAGCAAAAGCAAAAGAATAAACAAAAGCAAAAACAAATAACAGAAGAAGAACAAAAACAAAACAAAAGCCCCAAAAAAAAAAAAAAAAAAATTAAAAAGAAGAAGCAAAAGACAACGCTTGGGAAAAAACGTGGCGCATGAGTTTTCTTTGGTTATCAAAGATGTTCGTTTTGCCATTTTTCATTATTTCTGCAAAGAATTTCAAAACCCAAAGGCGACGACAACAGCAACAGCAACACAACAAAAACACAAAACAAAAAACAAAGCAATCGAAAACAATACAAAAATAGCAGGAGAAAAGAAAAAAGCATCAACCCACACTTAATGATGCCATTCAAAGATTCTTTGACATACCCACGCTCAGAGTGTCTATCGGCCACTTTAACTACCAAAACTTGAGTTGACTTTATTTCTTTATTTTTGTTGCTTTTGCTTATGTCCTGGCACTTTTTGTGTGCAGCAACCTCATCCCCCTCATCCCTCATACAGCACACACCCCACACACCCCACACACCATGCCCGCAGCCCACGGCCAGCGGCAACTATTAAAGCACATTCTCCGTTGTACGTTTTGCTCATCTTCTTCGTGTTCTGTGTTCTGCTTGTTTTTCAATTTAGGTTGATGGCGTTGTCATACGACCCGGACATTCCAATCTAGATATCGATGATTTAATGACGCGCAACTCAAAACGTTCATCAGCAGATGGCTCGGGAGGCTTTGGCAATGGCGGTAGCGGCGGCAACGGTGGCGGCGGCGGCGGGGGAGGCGGCATGGGCTCGTCTGGCGGTGGCTATTTCAGCGGCGGCACTGGCGCAGCCGGCCTAAGCGGCGCACACTATGATGTACTCTTCGGCGTTGTGACGGGCGAATCGATTTGGCGCTTCAGCGCGCACGATATACAAAATGGTTTCGAAGGCGAGCGACGCGATAAGATAATACGTACTTATGTGCGCAACGCTTACAATTATCATCTCAATGAGATTTTCTATACGGTAAGTGCATACGCTCTATAAAATCTAGCAGAGAATGTGAATTTCAGAATATTGTTTACAAAACAAATGAGTCGCAACGAAAGGAAGCAGTTAAGGTCATTTAGCGGCTGCAGATAAAGAAATAAATCTCTTAATCAGATTGTCAGACGCTGCATGCTGAGCCTTGTCTGGCCAATTGCCGTTGGCCTTTTAACTGGCGGCAGTGCAGACAGCCGCTGCGCCAACCAGACATGACCTCAGGGTCAACATTGAGAAAATCAGATAAACTGCGCTTTGGGTGCTTTTTCTAAATATTTGTATAATAAGTAAAATTTAAAAAGGTTTGTTTATTTCAAAAAGTGAAAAAGGTTGCCTGTGTAAATAATTAAAAACTAAATATCAAAAAAGAAACGCTTATCTGCGGATATGACAGCGTTAACCCTTAACAATGCCAGGTCGCGATAAACAAGTTTAAAATAACTAGGGTCGCCATCAAACTTTGTTTGCTTTTCCTTGTCGGAACTTAACAATTTCGCATTCCATCCATCAAACGTTTTCATGGTGGCATCTGAAAATCAATAAATGCGTACATACATAAATGAAACACGCTGCACATGGCTTATAAAAAATTTTGTATGTCTTGCATTTCAGGAATAAAGCATAAAACCAAAATGTATCCATTACATGCCTAAAACATATTAAATTATGTTTCTAAGTAATTCGATTACAAGGAATTTACATTCAACAATAACGTTCGTTTCTGATATTTAAAGTAATAATTGCACAACTTAAATTCAATATTTTCATTATTTCTGAAATAAGCAAAAATAATTTGATTCCCGCTAATATGCTTGACTGCATAAATTAAATTTAGTCAACCAATAACTGCGTAGCATATTAAATCATATAATTTTATTACTTTAAACGTTTTTTAATTAATGCACTTATATATGAATCTAAATACAAATTTAAAAAAAAATATATACAAGTTACCCTTATGCATATCATTTTCTACCAGCAACTTTGACAATTAAGCGCCTTAAACAATTTTCCAAAAAAAATTAAGGTATTATCGTTTTTATATATATGCAATACACATTTATAAATATATGCTTTTAATATTTTTCCCAATTTTAATTATTTTACAAGTTTGCTAATTTCTTTTACCTGCTGAACTCTTTGGCAACTTTTAACCTTTCTTATTTTGCATAATGATAACTTTTTTTTTTTACTTTTTAATTTAAATTGCTAAGTTATATGTATGTATAAAGACGCCCAAACTTTTCAGCACACTCTCTTACTTAAGGCGTAAAAATAAACTAAA
Source organism: Stegana nigrithorax (assembly GCA_037044495.1). Classification (NCBI taxonomy): domain Eukaryota; kingdom Metazoa; phylum Arthropoda; class Insecta; order Diptera; family Drosophilidae; genus Stegana; species Stegana nigrithorax. The sequence goes on from JBAMBQ010003499.1 coordinate 125,145, forward strand.
AAGTAATTATGTACATTGCTGTAATTAAGAAGGTATTAAACTTAAACGTTTCCCAGGTTAAAAAGAAAACGAGAAAACTTAAAATATTTAAAATACATTTTGCACGTTTACTCAACGCAGGTTAAGCGCATCAAACGAGCAAGTAAATTCGCATAAGTACACGCGCGCAGCCCAGCCACACACAAACACATACACGCACTTACACATGTACACATTTCATAGCATACTTTTTGGTGCAGAAAATTGAAACCACAAGAAACACGTTTTATATGCGCATACATTTATATGCGCGAGTGCCATTCACACGATAAACGAGTTACTACATTTGTATGCACGTATGTGTATACGCATGTACGTTTATAGCAGAGAGTATTTGTATATTTATCTATTGACACAATATTGATATATATTTCTGTGCAGTGCAGCAAAGACCACAAAATGTGTCAGTAAAATCGATGTCATGCATATTTTACAACTCACAAGTGCACTTCTCCATACAGAGAGACCACCGCCAACTCCAACAACAACAGCAAGAACAAAGAGCACGTACACGTGCATTGTCGTGTAGTATAGTGTAATGTAGCACAGCAACATTTCTGGTACAATACTTTTCTAAAGTCGACCCATTTTCCCTTGAGTTTATTGCGCTAATATTTGTAGACGAGGTGTGTGTAAAAATATTGAAATAAAAATTGGATAACCAGCAGCCTTTGCGCCACCGAAAATGTTCAAACAAAAAAAAAAATATACAAGTAAATAAAAAAGAAGCCGCGGTAACGGCGAGCAATGATGTATAGAATATTTTATGCTTTATAGGTCATAAGGTAGTTAAATTCATATTTTTGATGCACGCGGCTAACTTTACCATAAAAAATCGATTTCAACGATTTTTTTTTTTGAAGGAAAGCCACAAAATTTATAAGAAAAAAATTTAATTGAGTAATTATCTTGTAAATTATAAAACCATAAAAAGAATTAAGCAGCAACAAAATAAAAAAAAAAATGTAAAAACATAGCCGAGCATAAAATTGAGACAAAAACTAATTAAGCGAAAAGTAATTCAATTAATTTTTAATGTTTCTATTATTATTTTGTGTTGTTGTGCTTAGCTCGCATTATTTTAAAGCTAAGCACACTGGCACAGCATAATTTAGTTTTGTTATAAATAATAATATTTTTGTTAGCTGGGAGAATTAAAACGTCTGTCGCTTGTTGATATTTTCGAAAGACATTAAATGTCTTGTACATTGGCATAAAAGTTTTTGTCTACTTAATGCAAATTCTATTCACAGACTATTGTTGGCATAACAAAGGAACTTTTTTGCAAGTTTTTGTTTTAAAATTCTATAAAACAATTTTCAAACTCGACAGACAACAAAAATGAAGTTAATTTTTTATTTCATTCAACTTTGGTTATCCCAAACGAAATGCCATTAGACAAAAATATACTGCAACTTCCTCTGGGCTTTCAGAATTCTCTAAGTGAGCACTCAAAACAAACTGACAAGTTTCTATTTATAAATATTAGGAGAAAGAAGCCAAAATGTACTTAAGGCAAATGGAGAACATTTTAACGCTTCGCTTCGCTTCAGCCGTGTCCAGGCTTCTGGCTTCTACGTATATGCAAACCTATTTCATTTACTGGTTTTTTTCTTTTGGCTTATTTAGCTTGCAAATTGTTTCTGACAATTAACACATGCAAATACACAAAGCGAAAAACTAAATCAATTAAGTGCCTTGCAGTGCGTATACGTAATATTTCAGTTACATGTAACATGGCCGCTACTTATATGCAATTTGTTTTGCTTACTATTCTTCTTCTTTTTTTCTGACGTTTTATTTATAAAATATTAATGTTATATTTTTAATGCCAGGCAAACACGTTGACAGGCAAGGCAACTGAGTGCTGAGTGCGGTGTGCGTTGGGCGGTACGAGGGAGTCTGTATGTGGCAAGAGTTAACGTAACATTGCTGCCAAAACATTAACGCATATAACGTGCATGTACTTGTACACTTTTATTTGGCATGTCCTTGCCCAGGACACGCAGCGTGCTACACACGACTGTAGACCTACTTAAAGCGCACAAGCAGCACTTAACCCAAATCATTACATATAACAACGCAGTCAGCTGCCTCTGCGCTGTCTCTCTCACATGAGATGCTGTCGCCATTTTGCGAGCAACGCAGTTGCCATTATGCCGTCTGTATGTGTGTGTGTGCGCTGCTTGTACACTTTAAGTGCATACATATAAGCGCGCACCATCGCCATATATCACGATTATACTCATTTGTATTTTTATTATAAACATTTTTACTTTACTATATAACCAGAAATACTCACACACACACACACACACACACACACAGACATGGCTTATGTACGTATATCTGCATGCGTGCGACGTAAATCCTTTCGCATTTAAGGCTACATGCACAGCACCAAGGCCGCAATTCGCTTTATAGCCGGTCCGTGTGAGCGTGTGTAACGACAAATTTTGTGGCTTCGGGGCGACAATAAGTAATGTTATTTATTTTGGCTTTTATTGATGTATGCGCGTGTTAAATTATTTGTCAATCGCTGTATAAACACAATAAAACAGTCGCACAGCGCTTAGCTGGCGGAAATAGGCCGTGTAAAAAGAGACATTTGATGTTTGGCAAAAATGAAATAAAAAAAAAACACACACACAGTCAAATGCACACACAATATATGAAATAAAATTAAATGAAATGAAAAGAGAAAAAAAAAATACACGAACATACAATTTCCGAAGCGACGAAGCGTAAAAATTAAATAGGAAGTGACATTTATGGCTTATTAAGAATGGCTATTGGGAAAATATATGTATGTGTCGAAATTGGATTAGAGACGCACATAATTGATGCGCTTTGATTATGTTATGTATGTGATAATCCCACTGCGACTGAGGCATTTTAGCAGTAAATTGAATAAATACTCAGGCACTTTAGCTTAATTGCTGATGGCATCAAACTAGTTTCAAACATAGCGAACTCAAATAGGCAGCAGTCAGGGCACCAGTCGGGGCAGCTGCTGCTCTTCCTGCACAAGCAACTTATAGCCTTTCTGTAAAGTCTTCTATAAGCTGCTTTATACATATTTATGCTTTTTTTGTTTTCTATTTTATAGATCGTCAACGAATATACCGACTGGGATCGCACATCACAGCATCCGATCAACACGCGCGACACGGCCGTCGCTGCACTCTCCGATGCACAGTTCGTGGCGCCAATTGTGCGCACAGGCGATATACTGGCCGCATCATCGCCGCCGCCCGTATCGAATAATAATCAAAACTCCGGCGCTGGCACCGCATCTGCCTCGACCTCGTCGACAGCACAGTCAGGCCGCTGTTACTTCTACGTCTTCGATTATCAGACCAAAGACGGCGACTATCCGCAGCGCATGGGCACGGTGCACGGTGAAGATCTGCCATATATATTCGGTGCGCCACTCGTCGACGGCTTTAGTCACTTTCCGCAGAACTATACCAAATCAGAGACCGCACTCTCAGAGGCTGTAATGATATTCTGGACAAATTTCGCACGCACTGGGTGAGTTTCTCAAGTTGCCCAAGTGTTTCTCATAATCGTGTTTACGTGATTTTTGCTTTCATGCATTTTGCTCATGAGTTTCACATTTTCTTTTATTATTTCTATATAAAAATCCGTCATAGAAAAAGTGGTTTTGTTTTTGTGCAAACGTTTTGTTTACGATTTCATACATTAGCGCCCGTGTACATAAGCCATACATAACCGCGCATAATGCACACTATGCCATTTATGTGCAACACTTAACGTCGATTGTTTGTATTTATCTTCTGTTCTCAAACAAAAACGAAACGAAGAAAAGCGCACAAAAACAAAGTTTCCCTACAACACTCGCAGCCACACAGTCGCACACACACACACACACACACACCAAAGCAGACGTCAACATTCCTCCCGGCAAGATACACTCAACACCTGCTGCATGCTCGCCTCGTCTTAACTTGCCTGAGCTCACCTTACCTTACCTTACCCTAACTTATTTTGCCTCACCTTGGCTGCAGACTTAACTTAGATGAAATCATTCTCAGCTATTTTTGTTGTTGTTATTGTTTCGTTTTGTTGTTGTTCTTGTCATTGTAGTTGGGGGTTTTTGTTTTCTTGGCATACTTTACTTGCATACCATTCATCAGGTCGTTGTTGTTGTTTTTATTATTATTATTGTATTTGTTTGTTGTTTTACAGCAACCCGAATGAGCATCACCGCCAGGACTCAGTGTTGCCTGTTTCAAAGGAACGAAATCGTTTTCGCAGCATCACCTGGGAAAATTATGATCCATTGCATCAAAAGTACTTGGAAATCGGTAAATATGAAATACAAAAAAATTTTCGGTTTTCTTGGTTGGTTTTTCTTCTTTTTTGATTTTTCTTTTTTTTCCAACATATATTTTTCACACTGCAGTTATAGAAATTTACTCAAGCAAGTTATGTGCAAAGTTTGCAATTTGAAATAAATGGCTTGGCCTTGCAAAATCTTTTAAGCAAGAAACATGAAAACGAGTCTGCTGAGTATTAAAATGTTTGTTTCATTTTTTTAACAAACATATGAATGCGTGATTAAACATTAAAGTCTTTTTGTACAAATAAATAGTAAATAAAAAAATAAAGTTGCTCACAGAACTTATAAAACATAAATAGGTTGCACTTTTTGCTGATACAACAAAATTAAATATTTAATAAAACAAAGTGCACAAAATCAGTAAAAAAAAACTCATTTGAATGCGTAAATTTTTTTGAAAACAGTTTAATGATTCACTAAGGAAATCTAACGCAGTAAGGAATACCCAGCAATTGATGATCTAATACCTTGCTTTACTTTGCTTAATAGCTAAGAATAACAGCAACAAATTAAAATAAGTTTTTTGTATTCAAGAAGAAAACTTATATAAAAGAAACTGCTAAGGTCTCTGCTTAGAGATCATTAGAAATTAGTTTCATGTCCAAAAATGCGGCACCAGGCTTACAATTCAAATTCTGTTGCATACTTGCTTTAGTTAAATAATACAAAGAATGGCAAATAAAACAAATAACGACAAGAAATTTATAAGAAAAATGTGAAAGTTGGCAATTTTCTATGCAAACACCGCAAAAGTTTTCACCAAAAATTGTCAACAGCAAGTTAAGGAACGTACTTAAAGGACGTGGTGCGCACGTAAAACATTTTGCATTTAAATTTTAATTTCAAACAACAACAACAACTCCCCCCAAAATTAAAATAAAAAAGAAACAAAAAAAAAAAAAAAACAAAAAACACCAATGAAAGTTAAAGTAAAAGCTTTTAGGGGCATGCTATGCATACGTAAAAGGAAAGGAACTTTGCTGGCTGCCCCACTGACATGACAGTCAGTCAGGCCTTTGCCAACGTATGCACAAAGTGAAATGATAAGCGATAGATGAAGGCAGCAAACAAATCAAGCAAAACCAATAAGAAATAAAGTATCAAAAACAGCCGTCGAAACTTAAAACGCAAAAACGCAAGTCAAACGACAAAATATATGCGCACAGTGTATCTGCGCGCAGTCGTCAGTCAAAGAAGCGCAAATGTTATTAATTTCAAATTTTTCAAAGTTGTACCTTCTGCCACTCACACTACGGCGTACGCAGACACGCCTGGCTGCCTCCTAACAAGGCATATACATTTTACATATGAAAATGCACAGCTGTGACGATTTCATTGTGCACTACACAGGAAAATACGCTATTAGGGGCAAATTGAAGCCAATATGCCAGGCTAAGGTACGCATGTGTATGCACAAACCCCAAAAAAAAAAAAAAAACACAATTTAAAAAAAAAAATCAGAAACAGGCAAACAAAACAAAGCTAACCTTAACAATAAGGATATACAATACACATGCACATACATATACATGTGTGTGATATAAGATACAATAAAAAAAAGCATATGCAAAGTTCGATACGCAGTTATGCCGCCAGATACACTTTTTCTTAGATAAAAATTACAAGTTACAGCCATTTGTTGTTGATTTCGTTATGACAGTTATTGCTGTTGTTGTTGTTGTGGTTGTTGCTGCTGCTACTGCTACTAAGTCGCTTGTTCTTGTAGACTGTTGGGTCTAAGCAGTGGCACAGCAGTAAAAAAGAAGCCAAGCATGAACACATTTTCACGCACCCACAACGCATACCACAAGCCACACACCACACACCACACACACACACACAGCGTGCCACATGCCGTATGCCAAATACAGGCAACGCTGCGATAAGGGTATATGTGCACGTGTTTACGTTACGCATACGTTAGCAGTTTTTATGCGTTACGCATACGTTTTGTTTGATTTTAATTGAAACCGCATAAAAAGTGCTGAAAAGGATTTTACAAGCATCGAATTTGCCAACGCACAAAAGGCAACAACAACAACAACAACAGCAGCAGCAGCAGAAGCACACACAACACACCAAACCACACCGATCCCCATGAACCCCCACACTAACAACCGCCCACAGCATCCCTTCACTCACTCAGCCATCATCCAGCCACTAGAAGAGCCAAGCAAAGCGAGGCAAAGCAAAGCAAAATAAAAAGAGCAGATTATATGTATAGCTTTTTGTTATAATCAACACTTTATAAAAATACTCGTAAAGAAGCAAAAAGAAAAGCGTTGCCAAAAGCAGAAGTAGACGAAGAAGAGGAAGAAGTAGAGCAACAATTCCGCATTGTTGAATATTATGTTTGCATAAATGAATTGTTTGCCCGAAACTCGGTCTCTGTTTGCCGACGCCTGTGCCGCGTTTCACATAACAAAGGCAAAGCCTGCGATTGCGAATTGTTGCGTTTGCTTTCGTTGCGTTGCCTGGCACTGCGTTGCGTTACGTTACCTTGGCTAAAGTTCAAGTCGGGCGCGTGTATGCAATAAAAAATATGATGCCGAAGAATCGGATTTCCCTTTAGCTTAATTTCCACGCATATGCGAGTGTGTGCGGGTGTGTGTGCCCATTTAATGTAATCAGCGTGTAAATATATGAAGGTTATTCAAAGTATATCCTAATTGAAGCATGCAACAACGTAAGTTGTGCAAAGTCCTCACGAATGCATATGCGTGCTAAACTGAAGTAACCTCTAAGCATCGCATTACATAACGCATGGCAAAAGCCCATGTTGCTTAAGACTCAAAACTTGGCCTCGTTTTTCTTTTACTTCTCTTTTTTTTTAATCCGTTTACACACATTGTAAGTCTTCATAACAACACTTACCTAACATAATAAACCGATACACGCATGCTGCCATAAGCAGACAAGGGTTACTTGCCATTGCGTGTTAGCCTTGCGAATGCTGCGGATACATTACGCAGGCATTAGTTTATGTAACACATACAAACAGCTTAGACATAAAATCGAAATATGCAAAAATATTCTAGCCCCGAAAAAGTGTTGGCCTTCAGCTAGATTCACATTTAATCGCTTGATTTACACATTAAATCGCATCACATAAAATTCAAAACAAATTGATTATACCTATAAGAGCGTTTTCAATCCAGCACTTACTTCTTATTACATTATATAAGTAAAGAAGATTACTTTCAGTAATATTATGCTATGCAGTTAATTTTTAGGTACTAACAAAGTCAGCATATTAGACTAATTATGATAAGCGCAAATGGTTGTTGCTCATGCCAGGCATTACTGCAAGTATCTGAATCAATTTAAACGTACTTAGTAAAAGATAAATATTAATACTAATGATCGGCTGCTGACTCACAAAAATCGATTGACAAGATATTTATCCAGGCTAAACTTATTAATATATTCGCTTACAAATTGTATATAAAACAGATTACTCGAAAACGTATGGAGGGGTTTTTTTTTTTGTTTTTAATGTAGATTATTACTGTGCGAGTGTTAGAGGTCAAATTTACAAAAACATTGAAAAAATACATTTATGAGTGGGATAATATGTTAGTCTTATGTTAGTCTTATGTTCGATAGTTATTCGAAAATATGAACTAATTGCGATCATACGCTCGCGAAGTTACGCCTTCCAATATAAAAAACAATTATTTTAAAATCAGAGCAGAGTATATACAGAACTATTATAGTCATTACTGTATAAGTATAAAGAACATATGGAGAAGCAAAAAAAAAATGAATGCATATGAATTCAGCTGCGTGTAAAAGAGTGAAGAGCATAAGACCGTCTGACTGGTCCAGCCAATATGGCATAAAAGTTAAAAAGATCTCAATAAGGCCAACTATCTCAGAGCAAAACATTTTAATGCAACATTTTCTAAAACAGTAAACATTTAACTAAATCAGCTCAAACTATTTGAATTCATATGTTAGGCATTACTATGCAAGTCACACTAAGGCGAAGGACTCAACACACAAATGCCGACTTGTGTCAATTGTAACTTATATGCACGCATACCATGCGTGTCGGTCTCGGTCTCGGTGAGCTCAAACCGCGACAAAACAAAATCCACGCAAACTTAGGTTAAACGAAACGATTCACCTTCAACTGAAGTGCCTGATGTGCACACGCGCGGGCCACGAGCATTTAAGATAATCTTAAATTCCAAGCGAAAGAATCAAGAATTCAAGAGCGCCGCCATGCAAGGTGACGCAACTAAATTCCCAATTGAATGCGAAAAATTAAACATTATGCATAACTTGTTTTGCTTTGTTGGCACTCTCGAAGCTTGTGTGCTCTGTACGATGGTTTGGCATTTTGATACGCGTGCTGGGGAGGGAAGAGTAAGGATTCCTGGCGCTTGCACAGAACATCAAATTTTAAGTAGCTCAGCAGAAAAGCAAGAAAAAAAGAAAACAAAAACTCTTTGCGCCTTGTACCTTTGGCGCATGCAAATGAGTGAATGCCACTCAGTCAGTCTGTCAGTCAGTCAGTCAGTGAGTTGTCTTTGCTTGGTTGAAGAACAATGCCATGCAGCAATAATAATAATAACAAAAACAACAAGAACAACAACGAAAGCAACAACATTAACATAAACATTTGTGAGTGTATGAAAATATCTTTTAAATTTCATGTTACTCAGCTCCTCGATACTTTCACATTGTTTTTGCGTCGACTTATCAGCGTCTGCAGCCAACTTAACACAACACAACAGAACACAACAGAACAGAACAGAACACAACGCAACTCATTCAACTGAACTGAACTGAACTGTATTCATGTTGTCTTTTCTTCTGTTTCTTCTTTTCTTTACATGTCGTGCCTTGGCTTGCCTTGCCTTGTCTTGTGTCGGCTCGGCTCATTGTAGGCATGAAGCCACGCATTAAGAATCACTTTCGTGCGCATCAGCTCTCAATTTGGCTGCGTCTGATACCCGAGCTACATCGTGCCGGCATGGAGGATGTGATAGCACGACACAATCTATTCAGAAATCACGATGATATGGATTTATACGAAGGACCTGTTAAACCGGATCCATTTGGCATTTCCACAGCGTCAACATCGTCATCCTCGTCAGCGTCATCGTCATCGTCGTCGTCGTCGTCGACACGTTTGCTGCTCATCGATGAAACGCTGATGATGAAAAAGGGACGCAGCACAAATGCGTCGGGTTACTTAAATGGCATATTGGGTGGTAAGTACACACACACACACACACATATATATATATATATTATAAAGAATATACGAAAGTCAAGTCAACTCAACTCAACTCAACACAAGGCAACTGAGCTCAGCTGCAGCTTCAGCAACTTCAATTGAAAATCACTGTATGTAAATGCGTGAGGCAGCAGGCAGCAGGCAGCAGTAGCAAGTATTTGATTGTGTCTAGGCTATACTGGCTGCCCGCCAGCCAACCCACCGAGCTTCCTGCCCGCCTGCCTGCGTGCCTGCCTGCCTGTGTGCTTGCATGACGTGCGTCTGTAATTGGTGCCAGAAATGTCAAAGCAAAGCCAACTTTGGCTTTAGGTAATCTTTTGAGTAAATATGTCTATTTTTCTTTATTTGTTCGATTTTCTTTTCTGATTGCGCCGGCAGTCATATATATATACAAAAGTGAAAAGTCATTTCAAGCAAAATGGCAATGTCGCACAATTCACGTCTTAGCTCAGCAGCTAACCACGTTCACACATATACACACACCTGACATACCGCACTATTTGACTGCCTAAATGACAATATATCACATCACACCACACCGCAAAAAACACCACAACACACCACACTACACCACACCATAACCATATGACAGCCTTACACTGCCACAGCAAGACAAGGCCGCCGTGTCCGTCCATGAGCATTTGCCTACCTCTCGGCTTGGCTACGCATTCAACGGCTGCAGTTGTCATTTAATATTTGACAAAGGTAACTTGGCAATCTTAGCTAAGCATTTATTTGTCGTCTTAGTTTCGGTCTTTGCTACGCTAAGTTGTCCTTTGCCGTTATATATACTGATTAGCTCGTTGCCTGCAAAGTAAAACGAAAACAAAAAAAAGTTACGAAAAAATAACGAAAAACGAAAAACAAACAACAAACGGAAAAAGCAAAACGAACAAAACAACAAAAATCCAAGCAAGAAACGCAGAGGCAGGTTCGACGTCGCTTGCTAAGCACTTTTGATTGCTTTTCTGTTTTTCCATTTATTCCTCCTGTTGCTTCTGATTTGCAACGCCAAAACTTGATTTGTGGCCATGCCGAAGCTCATCCACATTTCTACATTTCTATGCTTACATATATAATATATATCTCGCTTTTCTCTACTTGCCATTTGTTTTTTTTTTTTTTTTTTGTTTTGTCTACTTGGCTCTGTCACACTTCGCTGTGCTGCGGGCAATCAAAACGAAATTAAGTAATATCCTTTTAATTTTAATTTTCACAAATTGCAAATGAAATAAGCTTCGCCAAAGTATGAGTTCGTCTCGTCTGTCCAATGCATATAGTGTGGGAAATTGCTACAATTTGCGCAAATTGTTTTCAAATGGCTAAACCTGTTGATTGGTCGTTGACATAATGCAATTAGACAGCTTAGAGCCATGACTGACAGTATATATTGCAACTGATTTTGTGATTTTATTATTTATTTATTTTATTATTATATAAAAAGCACACTGAAGAAAACTAAATACTAATTATGCATAGGAAACCTAAATCGTATTCTATTTGCGAATATTTTAAATGACATTTTGGATAGTTCAGCGCCAAGTGGGTTTTCATGTTACATTAGTATCCATTTGGGTTAGCATTCCAATGCCTATCTCATGCCTGACGCAAAAGATGCCAAATTTCTCACTTTAATTTTTTTATTGTAACAAATTTTATAAGAGCGTTTTACTATTGCCTTTACCCTTTTCAAAATCATGCTAACTTTAAATATTAGAACCTTCAATTTATTATGGATGCCAAACTCATCCCAAAAAGAAATGGTCGCAGGAATTGTACCATACAAAAATTGTATAAAATTATTCAAAACAAAAATTGCTGACATTCAAACTTCGTTGTGTGAAAACGAGTTTTCCCTTCTTTATACGTAGTTCAGCATAAAAGCCTAATCCGCCGAAAACGAAAGCAAACTTCTTATTTTAGCAGCACTCAGAGCACACTCAAAAAAAAAAACAAACTTGTTACTCATCGTTGGCAAAGCAGCAAAAATCATTTGCAAAAGCGGAAAACAGCCAATTCGAAATCAAACTAATATAAATACAAAAAGGCTAAGCAAAGAATTGTAGCAATAAAAGTGCAAAACGGCAGCAGCAACAAAAATCAACAACAATTGCAGAAATGTTAAGCACAAAACAAAAATTGAAATCAACAAAACAAAACAAAAAGAAAAGAAAACGCAAACACAAAATCAACACAATGGAAAAAAAAGCAAAGCAACAAAGTAAACTTAAATTTATTGCTCGATGTAAACAAATCAAACAAATAAACAAAAATACGAATAAAATGGAATAAAAAATAGAGCAAGATAAAAAAAGGACAACTCACAAAATTGTAAACTAAAACTTGCGCCAAATACAATAGAAAAACGTTTGGCTTTATTTTCGAAAAAATATTTCAAATGTTGCAATAACAAATAAATGACAGCAAATACATTGAATATATGTTCAGATAAATGTATATATGTATGTATGTATGTATCGGCGAGTATATGATATATGTGTAAAGCATATACGAATTGGTATTTATATGTGTATACGTTACAGTTGAGTGAATTTTCAAAAGTCAGCACTCGACGCAATAAATAAGAGAGCTTCAAATTCAAAAATGCCACATAGCAGCCGACAACGATGATGATGCTCATGGTGATGACGATGCTCATGCTGAGGATGCTAATGATGATGATGTTTTAGAGCGGTCAAAGCCTATGACCCCCAGCAGCGCACAAAGCGCATGCTGCCAACGTTGGTCTGTGGGTAGTTTCCTGCTAGCAAACATGACAGCAAAACGAGTCTAACGTTATTTGTCTAAGCGAGCATGTGACTTCACTGTACACATGACCCCAAACACGTCTCGTATGCCGCACACTCCTACCGACCATGCACTCAGAATTTCTTGCCTTTATGCTCATTTGCTTGTTGGCAGAAATGCCAAGTTTGCAATTTGCAATTTAACACGAATGACCGCAACTAAAGTAAACAGGGTGACAAATACCACAAAAACGTACAAAAAGCATATAACATGCGCCCCATGCCTTGGTTATGCGCCAAGGCACATATGATATGTGCGAATCAAATAGAGCAGAGAGCACAGCAGGCCACACACCAATCCAAGTCCAAGCAATGCTGCACAAGTCGGTACGAAAATTAATAACTTTCATAACGAAAAATCGGCATTAGGCGCCGAACACTTTTGCAGAAAATGGTTATTTTCGTTTTGGTACCACATGGCGTATACGCATTACTGACTTTGTTGCATTTTTAAATCAGCAAAATGGAAATGTCTCGCATACTTGGCAATCTCAGTCGCAGCTTTCAACACTTTGCACAAAACTTCGTTTGTTTAGTAATTTATGTGTCTGGCTCGTGCGTGCACGTACGCAAGCCAATAACAACAAACAATATAATAAACACGCATACGCAGCGTATGCATAAAAAAAAAAAAAAATCAAACACAAACCAAAACAATATAAAACAATGCACCTCAACACGTTTGAATGTCATTGCAGCTATTTTTGTGCAATATTTCAGATTTTTATACACAGCTATACATTTTGGTTCAAAAGTTTCAATGCAAATAAAACAAATTATATTCTCACACTTATCAACTGGTATAAGTGAGATGCAAAATTCAAACAATGTAAATTTTTTACAATAGACTTGACTTTTTAAATGAATTGTGTAATCATTGCGTGCAGTTTCCTGAAGCAATTTTTTAACAAAATTCAGTGTTTTTACATTGAACAAACAAATTTAAAAAAAATTCTTCGCAGCTTTTTGCATTTTACCTATGTATGCCGTATTATAAACATTTCTACATTTTTGTTTTGAAACATATAAAAAACCAAACAACCGGCAATGCGAACATTTTCTTGGAATTACTGCAACAGTCAGCTGTGCTGCTCGCAAAAACAGTTAAGGGCGGCTTGTGAAGCCAACAGCCAACAGTCAAAGACCGCAAGTGTCCTGTCAGTTTGCATTTGCGATCGCCACAAGTCTGCATGTGACTTCAAATGTGCGCAATGCAAGTCGTTGACTTGTTAAATTGTGGTCGCGCAAAAGTGTCCTTAATGAACAGAACATAGTACTTAGCACCAAAGCGCGCATGTAATTGTCAAGTGTGTCAATAGATTTACAGCTGAAGAAACTGAAGTCGGTATATTTACCTGAATTGTGTTTTTGTTGTGAGACATGCTGCTGCGCTTGTTGATTTAATTTAAATAATGCACACAATCAAGCTACACACACTCACACACTCACTAAGCAACACGCCTGACAATGTGTCATATTGCGCATACGCCACGTATGCCAACAAGTATTTGCAAAATTAAAATATCAACAATAAAAGCGCAAGAAAAACACTTCTAAGTGAAACGACAACTTAATTCGCACTTCGCATGCTCCTTTGTTGCGGTCTATTAACGCAGCACACACGCAGCAGCCATGCAGACTCAACCGCCACAGAAACTAATTAAACGAGATTAAGTAAAACTCATTCAAGTTGCGCAAAGCAAATAGCGTTCAACAGTTTTAAGCAAACCACATTAACAGAGCACAACTGCGAACACAGACACATAGTTCTGACAGTAGTTTTTAATAAACTAAGCAACGTGAGCTCAGACGTGCGCAAATGCACTCGCGACGTAGACGAAACCTAACCACCTCCAGCCCAGTTTGCACAGGAAATGGAGGCAGACACACACAGCCAGCGTAGATGAAAGTCAAAGTTGGCATGAGTTTGGTCAGTGCAAAGACGTCATTTGCTGGCTTTAAAATCGCGCACAGTCATGGGCGAGCAGTTGGCAGTTGGCTTATCTATATGATTTCAGTTAACTTTGTGAATTTCCAAGTCAAAGACAATTTTCTGCGCTAGTGAAAAAGTTTGCAACGCCATAATGTCAGCCACGTAACTGCAGCTTAACTATTTTTACCCAGCGGCAAACTGCACTCAAGTCAACGAAAAGTAGGTTAGTAAATGAAATTTATGCAAAATCAAAATCAAAAATTCCAACTTTGCGAACATATTTAAATGTGGCTGCACAATTTAAGTTTAAAGTCGCGTGTAGGTGCGCAGGTACAGGTGCAGGTGTGTGCCGGTCCAGACTGCAATCAATCGCACTGCGTCATAATTGAGTGCTGCGGCGCATATGCATATGCACAAGTTAGCTGTTGACTTAGCTTTCAATTAGCGCAAAGAGGAAAAGTGCCTGGCACTAAATCCAAGCGCAAACGCAAATGCAAAAGGGAAAATCAAACGAACTAAAAATAGTGAAAAATCTTCAAATGTGACAGGCTGCTGTCAGCTTGACAGACAGACAGCTGGGGTAAAAAAAAAACGGCTGGCGAGCAGACAAAACGTGAGACAGTAGGCGGCACAAAGCAGAGTGCAAGAGAGCAAAGCGAATCCGAGTCAGCGCCTGACAACTGCCATCAACGACACAAGCTTTGACGTACTTTTCATTTGCAGCCGTAGCCATGCCCGTACCCGTGGCTGAAGACAACGCCACCTTCAACTCGAACATTGGCTGCGACGCCTGTGGTTATATGAGCTTCTCGTGACTTTGGCCAAGAGGTAGCACAATAAAAACGAAAAAAAAAACAAAAAAATAAATAAAAAGAAGCAAAACACTCACGAAAAATAGAAAATGGCATAGCACAAAAAAAGAAGAAAAAAAAAAAAAAAAAAGCAGAGCCAAGCAAATAAGGCAGCCACAAATCGAAATGTGCTGAGCAAAAACAAATAAAAAAAATGAAAATATAAGCCAAACACAAATGCAAATGAAAAAATGAAATGCTAACGCAAATAGGAAAATCAAAAAAAAAAAAAAAATAAAAAAAGAGAAAAACCAAAAATGAAAGCATCAGCAGATAGCAACATTGCTTGACCTAATTTTGCTTCTTCTTATTAAATATATTCCTTGCTGCAGCAAAAAGCTCATAATTTTGCTCGTTTTTTTTGTTTTTTCTTTCTTGCTTTCCTTATTGTTTGCCAAGGTAGACAACGCATGCGACAAAAGTTCAGATAAGTTAACGCAATTCATGTCAATGCTGCCGCTGCTGAAATGAACTTAAGGCAACGTCACGAAGGTTGCTTAACTGAAGCACAATGACTAGAAGTGCAAGTAATTAGGAGAACTCCTGCATGATGTGCCAGATATTTGCATTATGACAAATTCAGCCATACTCTGTTGCTTATGCATTGTGCGCTTTCGCCAACGTCATGACTTCATGTCTATCTGCCTGCCCATCTGTCGGCCCGCCTTCACTGTGTGTCTGTCGCTCTGTCTGCCTGCCTGCCTGACGTCTGTCGGCTAATCAAGTTGCAATTTGCAGACTCTGCTGCAACTTGAACAATACTTCATTATATGTGCTTAATTAATGCAAGGTCATTAGTTCATTTGTGCTGTCACAATTTTACTTAGCCACGTTATCTTTTATGCCTGCTGCCATTTTATATACTATGTATTTTTAAGTAAACTTGATTTTATGCTTCTTGGCTTTTTAGTGCTTTCTCGTTACGAGCATTTCACTAATTAAAGGCATTAAAGGCACATTAAACGGGCCAACTGCCGTCCGTCCGCATGTCTGTCTTTTTTTGCTTACTGGCTTTCTCTCTTGCTCTGGTCTACGATGCTCGGCGGTCTGTAGTTTACTTTTGCATAATTACGTATGCAGCATGTCCTTGTTTTGACCAGTTAGGGATTTACTTATTTTAACATCAAAACAAAATCAAAAAAAAAATAAAATAAAAATAAAAATAAAAAGACAACAATAAAGAAAAGGAGAAAAATAAAATATAAAACATTTAGCAAAGTAAAATGGAGTATAAAGATAAGCAGCTTACGCACAAAGTTATTGCATTCAGTTGAGTACAGTTAAGTTTTTTTTGCGTTGAGTTTGAATTGGTACAGTGGTGTGATCTGTGGTTTTATAGCAAACATTTTGCATTAAAACTTTATTAAGTACAATTAAAAGCATATAAAACAATTAGTTAAGTGCATCACTTTATTTAATTAACACAATTTTATAAGGTTTAAATTATCATAAAAAATCACATAAAAAATGAAATAATTTTGTTGAGCAAATAAGACGGCAGAAATCAAATTAAATTACACGCAGCAGCTGCACGCATTCCCATGATGAATTATTATATGCAAATATTGGCTCACACTTCTGAGCAGCGACGCAGCAATCGAAGCAAACAAAATCGCAAATATTTATGCAAAATACGTGCCCAAGTCTTTAAGCCGCGACTGTGGCATAATACGTGAAACTTTTCAAATGCTTGATGTGCAGAAAATTAAAAAAGCCAAACTTCCCAGACACAGACAGACAGACAGACAGACAGCCAATGTGACGCGTGTGTGCGCCTTTAAGGCGCATATAGCATATACAGTCGAACAGACGGAACAGGCAGACAGACAGACGGACAGACACACTTGAAAACAATGAGAAATACAATTTACCTTAAGAAGGCTTCAAAAGCACTCAGGCGCATTTGTTTTAAGGATGTCGACTGTCAACTGTCGTCTGCTGCTGCCACTGCGCTCCGAACCTCATTTGCATGCTGACGAAAGATGAAAAGCTGGCGGAAATTTCTCAAAACCAACGAAAAAGAAATTTAAGCAAGCAAAGCCAGACAGGCAGCAATACAAGCAAAACTAGAAGCATCCACGCAGCTGCAGCAAAAGTGCAAAGTAAATTTGGCATATATAAACAAAAGAGTTAAAGGTTTAAGTTTGAAACATTAACAGTAAAACAAATAACAATTATTTGCCAATTTTAAATAAAAAATTTAACCAAAAGCGATTTGCATTGTTTCTTTACACAGTAACCACAGTGGAACCGAATGGCATGACCACCTGCATACCCATTAATGGCAATTACACAGCTGCCGGCGGTGCCGGTGGCGGCGGTGGCGTTTTTGCGCCGACCACACTCGCGAATGCCTCCTCGGATACGCTGGCATCCGGTTTCGAGGCTGCCGGCTATGCAGCCTATTCCACGGCACTCAGCGTCACCATTGCCATCGGCTGCAGTCTGCTCATACTCAATGTGCTCATCTTCGCGGGCGTCTACTATCAACGCGACAAGACACGTCTGGAGGTGAAGACGCTGCAGAAGCAGTATCAGCAGCGCAGCATGCATCAGCAGGTGCCCTATCCACCGGAGCCAATAAAGCATGCACACTATCACATGGGCCACTCGCAGAGCGCCAATGTCATTGTCGATGTGGAGAATCACGGCGATCAGGGCACCATACTGCTGTCGGCGGCCGCAGCCACGGCGGCCGGCGGTGCAGGTGGCGCCGGCAGTGCTGGCGATATGAAGGGTGCACCGCCGCCGCATATCTGCGCCAACACAGGCATGCAATTGGCAGCGCAGAATATGAATGCCAGCAACTCTGGCAATGGTGGCGCTGGCGGCAGTTCGGCAGCAGTGAACAATACTGGCAGCAGCATAAATCTCTGCAGCGTGGGCAGCGGCGGTGGTGGCGGCGGCAGCAATGCCGGCATTGTTGGCAACGTGCAGACCAAGCCTGCAGCTACAAGTGTTGATATGTCATCGGCTGGCATGTTGGGCGCCGGCGGCTTAGGTAATGTCACCTACAGCACAAGCAGCAAACAACACCAACAGCAGCAGCAGCAGCAGCAACAGCAACAACAGCAGCAACAGCAACGCGAACACATGCAAATCAAAGGCATGAGTGGCACTCAGACATTCGGGCGTGGCCCAACAAGCAGCGCCAGCAGCATGGGCGTCTCGAACAATGCGGCAATCATGAGTGGCATCGGCGGCGGCAACAATGTCAGCTATAATCCCGGCATGATGACGCTGCCAAAAGCCGGCGCAGCACTACATCACGCCAGTGCATTGAATTATGCACGCAATGCCGGCGTACCAGGCACCGCCGCTGCTTTGCTCGACAGTCGCGGCAACATGCTCATAACCACAGCCCCGGGCGGCGGCGATTGCATGACTCTGCCAAGAAATCTGCAAACAGCCGCAGCGCGGCATAATCCAAACTCAGGTAAGTGCAATGCACATCCTAGCAAATGTTCGTCAAGTGCTTCAAAGCATAAATGGCTTGGCAAAGGCAGTTTATCTATTCATTTTTTTTATGCTCTTTAAAATGTTTGCCTACAGTCAGATAAGCAAAATTTTTGTAAGCAAACTGCCGAAAAATATTTTTTTTAAAATAAACAAAAAGTAACAGAAATCAGTTATAAAAAAAAAGAAAATAAAAAACCAATAAATTTACAAAAAAAAAATTGCAATAAATACAGATTATCAATATATAAAATAATTTAATAAAATATAATTAATAACTAAATTGCCATATAATATATAAAATAAAAAATTCATAAATAGTTCAATAATTTTATTATTTTTTTGCTTGCAACTTAAATTGAATTTCAATAAAGGCCAACGATGCTGAACCATTTAATTTTAGATAATCTCTGTAGCTATGCTGTCTAAACGTAGCCTCAGCAACACAAATACAATTTATATCGAAATAAATCCGCCCCATAGTTTGCCGTTTAAACTCAACATGATTAACAATTTTCGATACGACATGCTTTGGGAAACCCCAAGGCAATTTCGAAATATACTTTTCACCTTTCCTAAGCAATTCACAAATCATCAAAAATTAAAGCGATGTCAGCATTTAAAGCGCACGCGGCTCTTCGCAAAACTCTTCGGTATTTAACAGACCAATGAGCAGCAGAGAAAGTTCACTCAGGCATAATTTCGCAGCCGTTTCCGTTGTTTGTGTTAAATACGCGTCAATCGAAAAGCCTACGGAGTCAAACGGAAGCGCCCACTAAACCGTTTTAACGGCAGAGCGTCTTGTCCGCAGCTTTGCCAAACAAAAACAAACCGAACAAAGACACAGAAACACTAAACTGCGGTCAGAAGTCAATCGCGTTGAACGCAACGAGCCAAAAATGTTTTTTGCCTTGTTTACTTCTTTTTTTGTTGTTATTTTTTATTTTTTATTTTATTTTTCATTTTCTTTTGCTTTGGCTTTGTTGCTTGCTTTTCTTTGTCTGAGTTTTTGATTCGCTTTGATTTGCCATAGAAAGCACGAACATAAGCGGAAAAATGACACTTGTAAAGCCGGCGAGCTAATGAGTGGAATTTTCGTTTTTCACACCAGGTGATTTTTGCTCGATTGCGTAAATGCGTATTCGAGCAACATTGAGAAAACACGCCATGGTAGCTTCACAGACTTTCAGCACAAATACTGTTTGGCTTACTTGCCTATTATCAGCTCAGGCTAAGTAATTAGTATTTGCTATGCCTTACGCTGGCTTACCAAGCTTAGATGTGTCGAACGGACATGGGCAGGTACCTGGAATGTGGCTTCTTTGTCAAGGAATTCTGCTGGCTCTGCACTATGGAAAGTTACCTTTGTGTAGCAAGACTCCATTATGGCTTTTGGCATAGTGTTTAAACAAAACTGCAAGTAAAAATTAAAAAGTTTGCGTTTGACTTGTGTAGCAGAATTTCGACTTATTGTTGATTAGTTAAAAAGTGCCGCAGGACTCAACATATGCAACAGCATTCCAACATGAACAACTAAGTGTGCAAAGTTGAAACATGCTAAGTGTAAACTCATAGATATAAGTTCATCTTAGCGCATTTATATTTATATATTTTCTTATAGATTTAAAAACTCGCAGCCGTAGATACTTTAACTTAATGAAATGCCTTCCTTGTCTGTCATAATGTAAGATATAAAAGTTCTTCTAATTCTTCTTCACGGCTAAATAGATCTTTAATCAAAGTGAATGGCGAACTCTTGGAGTATTTAATTTAAAACTTAGTTTAAAATGCGCATGACGTCACTAAGCTATTCTGTTGATTTTAACTTAGAGCACACAGCATGATATACGCCAAGTTTAGCCGCATACGTTTGCGGAATACGAAATTATGACTTGAATTTCCAAATTTATACTCCCAAGCACGCTGCCGCTTCTGCTGTGGCTGCTGCTGATGCTTCGATTCTAATCAGCATGGCAATAAAAGCAAATGCGTATCAATTTGACTTGCAGGCACTTCAGCAATTTCTTGCCAACAATTTTACGATTTGCGTGGAAGCAACTTTGTCCAATGCTAAACAAAAAAAAAAACAACAAAAAACAAATTCGGTGAAAGCCAAACCCGGAACTGCTATGCTGAGTGAAACGTGCAAAAATAGGTGAAGAAATTTCGACATAAAGTTATTATTTAAGTGCACTATACAAAGTCATAAAAACGACATAAAATTAATACAGACCTCTATTAAATTTTTCTTATTTTTCTTGTGTTTTTTCCCCCCCACCCGTTTTTGGTTGAGTTTCGTTTTTTCTTACTTTTAGTTGTTTATTGGTTCGTTTGCTCATTCGCTATTACTATTATTTTAATGCCTAACCATTGCATAATAAAACGGCATGAGCAAAATAGCAACAACAAATAAATAAAATCAGCCAAAACAACGCAAAAATAGAAACAAAAAAAAAAGCAAATAAACATAAAAAAAAAGAAACAAAACTGTTATATATTTTTATTGCGCTACTTGACGACAAACACGAATATGCGCCACGGGCGGTTCAAGTGCCTTCAGCCTTTGGCAATAAATAAAATTGCCAACATGTAATGAAAAACGAAAAACGCGAAGAACAAAAAGTAAAATACAAAACGCGAAACAAAAATTGCAATGCAAATAGAAATGAAAATGGAAATGGAAATGAGTACAGTGCCGTCCATGTCCATGGCAAGCAGCGGAAGCATATTTGCTATCTGCACTATAAATCGAAATTGTTTAAATGTCAATGGAGCGCATTTGCTGCAAATTTACTTGCTGTCATTCTGCACACGCAAAATACTCAACCGGAAATGCTAAATGATGCCATTTTGTGAAATATATTTTGAATATTCATTTAATAGTTACGATTATAAGCAAGTGTTTTGTTACATTTACTTAAAATCCTGCCTAATACTTGCCTAATTACTGAATATTCGAAGCGCCATTTTTATTATTGTATATGAATTTTTGTATTTTTTCATTATACTTTTACATTAAACATTATTTCTTTTTTTTACTTGCTGACGACTGTGCTGAACTGTGTGTGTTAACTTATGCTGTTGTTGTTATTTTGTGGGCACACTCATTACTCTTTGTCGTTGTTTTTGTTGTTGTTGCTCTTGTTTATGTTTGCCATGTTTATGCGTCAACGGAAACGGAAATCTTGCAGCGGTTAAGCATTCTTGAGGCACTTAACTTCACTTGAAAACGTTTACATAAGTGTAGGAAATTGCAGCTTATGGCAAGCGCTTTGCCGTGTGTGCCTGCATTATTTTTAATTGCAACAAAAACGAGTTTAAGTCAGCGTTGCAGGGTTTCTTTTTGTCCCCTTTTGGCTATTAGACACCATTTTACCAATTACATTTAATAATTAATGCATTCGCTGGCTGACTGCATTTGCATAGCTGAGTCACTTAAACATTATTGCTGTTTATACTGCAGACAACAGTTTCATTAAAATTTGCTTTTTTTATTTTGAAAACTTATATTTAACTGCGTTTCTGATATTCTTTAGTCATTGTAATTTGTACACACTTTACATATTTCTATTTATAGCTTTTATCGAAAGAAAGGAAATTAAATTATATATTGACTAGCTTGCTTCGCTAAGCGTTTTCTGTTTTCTTTTTTGGATGACTCATCTTTTAAGCATTATAATATCTAGTCAGACTCTTAGAAATATAAACAATTTTATTTACATCTTTTATACGGGCATGGAACCGTTTACTTTTTAAATGCAGCTTATTGCTTCCGGTACCTCTTACATATGTATTAATTACATCCATCTCAATAGATATAACAATTTTCAAGAGATATAATAAATTTAAGTTTTCGCTTATATAAAGAGGACATGACCAGGCCCAGCCTTCCACAGTTATGCACAGAAAAACTCGCCAAAGCTTCATCGCAATCAGATGATCGGTATAGAAACCCATAAAGGGCACACAAACATACCGACAAACATTTTTCATTATTTATATAAGTAGATAGAAAATAATACGGAGAAACCTTTTAATGGCAAAAACCGCACAAATTTATGAAAAACTAGCTAAATTAAAATTTTCACAAAAACTTGGAAAAACTCAGCATCGTTCGTAATTATTAACTTTATATATTAATAATTAAATGTTCATACATATATATATATATATATTTTTACTACTATATATAAAAATTACAATTTTGTATAGTCTACTGGCGCGCTAAATGCTTTAACCAGTTTTAGCTTATTTAAATATAAATGCCATAGCAATCGATTAGCCCCCATGTTTACAAACCGCATAACTGTTGCTTTGCATTGCCCATACATGTGTTTGATTGAAATGCTGCCTCACGCTGAGAAGCTTGTCAATGCTTTTAGACCAGTTGCCGTTGCCATTAAACAGATCTTGATAGCATCAAATACAAATAAAAAGACCAACAAAAAAAAAAATAAAATAAAATAAAGGAAAAGAAAAAACAAATCAAAAAAAGGAACAGAAACAAAAACGAAGCAATTTAAATAAATGACTGTGCCCGCAGCAGTTGTATCCAACACGGCAGCAGCTTTTTGCTGCTTTCAACACTCCCATGCGATAGAAGATATATAAATTTTGCCTCACACATATGCTCCGCTGGAAATAAACACGCTAGGCAATATAAAACATAACCGCAGCAAGACAAAAAATCAGGCAACTCACTTTGCGTCACTTCTTTCCATTTTTTGCTGTGTTGGGGGGCCTAACCAGTTTTTTTGTTAGGACCACGATTTCATCAGTTTTTTTTTTGTTTATGTTTTCCTTTTCTTTTTATCTTCTTTTTTTCTCTTTGTCGAGTGCCATCAAATCAAACAGATGTTCACGTCATCGAGAGTACGGGTGTCTGTATGTGTTTGTGTTTGAGTGTGGTTGCCTGTGTTTGTGTGTGTGTATGTGTGGTGTAGCCATGCGCCGATTCATAAATGTGTCGCTTTATATCGCTTGCAAATAGATTTTTCATCATTTTTTGTCATTTTGTTTGTCTTACAAATATTTTGCATTTTTTTTTTGCTGTACTGTGCTGCGTTGTTTGCGATCATGTACGAGTGCGCGTACATGCCCGTACTGTGCGCCTATATGCTGTTATACGCGGCGTATGTGTAATAGACACTCTTTTTTGCTGCCGCTGCCGCTGCCGCTGCTGCTGTGGCTGCTATTTGTGCTGTCGCTGAAATTTCAATAATAACAGCTGAATTAAGTTGTTTATGTATTTTTTTTTTGTTTTTGTTTTTTGTGGTTGGGTTCTCTGTTTAATCTGAGAGCGAAACGTGGCTGCTGACGTGGCTTGTGTTGATGCTGACGCTGATGTTGATGTTGCTGTTGATGTTGATTCTCATGTTATTGACGTTGACGATGGCGATGATGATGCGGATGCTGATACTGATGATGGTGTTGCTCATTTTGAGCGCGTGTTCATCATTTTTTAACACTTCTTATACCCGCCACTTAAAGCTTGAATGGTATTTACTTTTTGCATGCATGCTTTGCCATGCATTAAGTTTTATATTAATAAATATGAACTACACGTTTTTGCATACTTATCTTGGCTGCTAACAAGACTAAGGAACAATGACACTCATTACTGAAGCAAAGATTATATAATACATGCCTTAAGTCGTTATGCATTATTATCATTATATATTATTAGGCACATATAACATTTCCAAGACCAACATTTTTCTACTGTTTAGTTATGCCTTCAATTGTGGCGCATATGTTTTAAGTCTTTGATATTTAAAAAGTGATGAAATAAAAAAAATACTGATATATAAAAGTTCTCAGTAGTTTGGGAGTTTGCATTTTTAATGCCCAGCTTATTTATTGCCTTTACTCTTATGCTTGTGTCCAGTAGCCATCCTTACACTTGAGAGCATTTCACAATGAGTTTTTTTAAATAAGTTTGGCGTTTGTGGCTGCCTGCTACGCAACAGAGAAATTGATGCATATATTGCTTCATACAAAAGAGTAATACCAGATCGACTATAGCATAACATTTGAAAAGCACCAATGACTCGACATTCGCATATAATCAGAGATTACATATCTCACTATTTGACTGTCGCTAATAACTTCGCTATAAGCACATTGGCAAATGTTGTGCATTGTTTCTAAGCAAATTGTTTCCATTTGATATTTTTTGCCATTGTGCAACTTTTATTTCACACAATAGTGGCATAAGTCAAAGGATTTAAGTGAATTTATGCACTGTGCAGTGCTGCTTAGGCCATTGACAGTGCGCAGATTTATTGCATGCGCATATGTGCCAGACTAAGCGAAAACACACTTTGCTGCAAACACACAATAAAATGTGATAAATTGTGTCACACAGACAATCGCTCAATGAACTCAAAGTTTCTGCTTTGTGGCAAACGAACAAAAAATTTAATGGCATTTAAGCAGCTTCGCCTAATGAAGTGTGCCCAAGAAATGCTAAAATAAATGAGTTGAGCATGCAGAGAACAGAACAGACCATAAATTGCTATAAATAACATGAGCGAGTGATATTATAAAATTGTGCTGCTTTAATTTCATCTGTGGTCACGAGTAATGAAATTAAGCATACGCAGCGTATAACAAAAGTAAACCGGAAATAGACCAAAGCAAAGCCAAATGAAGCGCACGAAGCAGCCACAAAAGGCCAACAGCAAAAAAAATGAACAAGCAAGCTTACACCCATTCGCAATTACCAATCATATACACACTCCCACACACACACAAAGACACACACACATACATACACGCACACATGAACAATTACAATTAAATTAGATTTATGGCGCGCTTGATTGCGAAGCAAAGTTAATGTGCATACAAATGAAATAGAACAGTCATGTGTGTGGCAAAAAGCAAACGCAAAAGAAAACCAAATTGCCAAATACAATAACAACAACAACAAAATCGCAACAACAAAGCAAAAAGAATCATTTTCAATATTGTCGAAGTTTGAAAGCACGGAAATCGTACCTTGTTTGTCAAGTCATCAATATTCCACCATGAAATAGAAAAAAAAAACGAAAAACACAAAATAATGCGTCTGCTGCTGCTGCCTTTGCTTCGACGCACGCAGTAACAAAAAAAAATAAAAATAAGAAGAAGAAAAAAAAAAAGAAACCCGACATAGAAATTTACTTGGACATATTTCAGCAGCAAATCCAAATGGCAAACGAAATGCGCATCGAGGCGCATCAATGGCATATTTATGTGTGCTGCGTGGGAGATTTGTATACGCTGCTCGGTTATTTATTACAGACTTGACGAGTTTGGTGAGCAGCTTACGCTCGCAAATCCTATTAAGCCAATACGCCGCAACAACGCCAACAGGTTGTATACGTATTATTAAAATGTTAAGCCTAATAAAGTAGCAAATGTTAAATGTTAAATATCTTGCGGTGTCTAGCGCAGGCAACCCTGCACAATCGAAACCATGTATTGACGTTTATTCTAAACGAATGGATTAGCCAAGTCATCAGATGTTCATGCTCTCAGCTGTCAACTCCCCCCCCTCTTTGCGGTTAGACTCGTATCTAGTTTGCGCTTGAGCTAATTTCTTTAGGTTAACTAAAGAAAACCTTCACACACCCAAACCATGAAGTAACAATTTTTTGTTTATAAAATAAGTCAATTTAGCACACTTTAATGCTTTAAAAGGCACCATTGACGAATAGCTAAGCTTATCTTAGCAGTTCATTGCTCAGCAGCAACCTGAATAGCCACAGCTGTTGCTATTTTTTTCAGCTTGGCTTAAATTAAACGACTGTTGGCTCTAAACAAATGACGAAGTAAAGCATAACGAAAGGATATTTCAAGAAACAAAAAAGATTTCGCCAGTAAAAATCATTTTGAGACAATCGTTCCTATGATATAGTAAACCGATATACATAATATTGATATCTATAAATGAGCCTTATCTAAAATTATTAAATCCAAAATTTGGTAAGGATATCTAAAAAAAACAAACGAGATTTTGTTAGTAAATGTGATTTTTTTGGGTGACCTTTCCTTTGGCAGCTATATGTTATAGGTTGAATATCGAAAAAACAAAACAAACTTGTTATGGATTAGAAGAGTCTTCGTGCCAAATTTGGTGGTTATAGGATCAACCTTTTCCGGGATCCGTTTGTCCATACAAACACACAGATAAACGTACAGACGTTGAAACACACGGACATGGCTAGATGTATATATGCTTTGTGAGGTCTGCCACGCCTCTTTCTGCCTGTTGCAAACATTCGCACAACTTTGATATTCCCTTTACCATTTTTTGGTACATGGTATAAAAAGAATTATTTGAAAGGCAGCACTTCCAATTAACTCTTTAGGTCTTTAGGTTAACTCCTTAGGTTGACTCTGTTAATTATATTGAATAACCATGCAGAATTAACGCTTAATCGACTAGAAGGACTATAAATTCTTTGCTACATCTTTAGGATTTCTGGTGTGCTTTAAACAACATAATCCAAAAACTTTTCGTATGTTGCAAAATTTAAATTAAATGAAATCCTTAAAAATGCCGCAGCAGCATTCAGAATATGCTTAATTCGAGAAAGTTTGAACATGCAGCTGTTACACACCTGTCACACATTGCGACAGCAATTAGCTCACTTGGCTATACCAAAGCCAAACAGAAATTATGGATTCTGGCATAACCTTCAGTCAACTATGTTATGCGTATGCACAATTTTAGTTTGTCAAACTTATGCAGAAGAAAACACAAGGATTGGGAAAGCTTAGTAAAATGGCTTTTCAAATTATTTTCAAATGCTTCGCCCGCAATAATTACGCTTCCAATAAACTTTGGCTGGCAGCAAACTAATTTGTATGCAGAACACTCATACGCCATGTTGCACAAGCAAGGCAAAAGCAAAATCAACACAACAAGCACAAATACAGAAACAAAAACAAAAAAAAACAAAAACAAGAAAATAAAAACCAAATCGAAAAGTAAAAAACCAAAGCACAATTTCAATTTGCGTATACTGCAACAAATGCAAGCAGAAACTGAAAATGAAAATGTAGAAATTTCGGTTAAATTGAACGATACGCATCCATGCTGCGCTTGCCAGGCACAATATTAATGCGCATTGAAAATGTCATCTGGAATTGCGTTTTAGAGCGCAGAACATCAACACTGGTGCGCTTTAATACGCTTTGAGACAGCGAAATTAGTAAATTTGAAATTCCGTTCAGCGGATGTTGATTAGTATAGCATGACAGTGCCGGAAATGGGCACATAACTCACAATGGGGGTCGACAGGCAGTTGTTGCTGCAGGGTGGCATGGACTGAGCACGTCACTGAGTGCTATCGACATCGGCATGGGCAACAGCATCGACAACAGCAACGAACAGCATTGCCGGAGCACTGCAGGGACATCATCAACTTTATCCGACCGCAATGCTTGACCGCAAATGTTGAGTGTGCAGGAGTGTGCAAATGCACTCAACAAAGCATGCAACAGCAACAGCAGCTGAGTGGCCAAGTGGCCAAATGGCAGAGTGCCGGAGTACCGGAGCAGTGGCTTGGCATTCGGCGCAAGTGCAGTCAATTGAGTTGCGGGCGTGAGTTTGCCGTTAATGTGCCACTTTTTTGCATGCTAATTATTCCTGATTTGCGTTGAAGTAACTCAACTTACAATGGCTCACAGCCGAGCAACGTGTGTGGTAAGATGAGTAGCGTTGAATTGCGTTGAGTGGCGAGTTGTGTTGTGATGAGTTGATGAGTTGTTGAGATGAGGGGCAGTGAAGTGAGTGTGTGTTGCGTACGTGCTGTGGCACATTTTGTGGCACTGATTATGAACATTTGTGTTTGCTTAAGCGTCGAACCCTTTTTTGATCTCGCATACTTTCATTTTTTTTTCGGTATGTGATTTAATGAAGTTTTGGCAGCTGTTATTAAAGTTGCCATGAACGCAAGCAATTTTGTATAAGTCAGCGAATCTTTTGCCTTGTATGTGTATTGAATATTTAATACAAAAAAAAAAAAAATTAAAGCCAGCAGCCAAATCAAATAAATCATTTTAAAAATTCTAAGCTCATACTCGTATAATGCAATTTTTTTTTTATGCCATAAACTTAATGAAAAATTTTGAAAAAAGCTTTAAGCAGAGGAAAAAAAATAATAAACAAATAACTCAACTTTTATTAAAATACTGTGAGTAGAGCTTATCGAACGTAATGTTGCGCACTCATCCGAAACTAGCAACTAAACACTAATGAGCAAATAAATGTATTTACACTTAGCCAATGCAACAGAAATAATAAATAAAGCCTAATCCTTGTATTTACTGACACAAAAAAAAGTGCCTATGGAGTTTTGTATTTGCCATCAATCATTGTTTTTGCTTGACAAGCAATTTTATAGCAATTAAAATAGTAAAACCAATAAATTGCTATGAAATGCCTGCTGACGTGACAACGAAAGCTCATTTCCAATTGATTTATTTTTATATGTTCCGTTCCAATTGTTTATTTATAAGCATAATAATATAAAAAAAATTTATTTAATTAAAATTGCATTTAAAAACGTTCAACTAATGCTGCTTGCAGAATTACAACAATATCAGCAACAACAACAACAGCAGCAACAACAATCGAACAAACATCAACCGAATGGCAACATTATGACTGGCATGCAGGCGCATCATATACGCGCGCCACGCCCACCTATACGCACCGCCTCGTCAACGCCCAGCACAGCAGCGGGCAACTTGCTCGACCAGACGCCATCCGGCGGCAGCAGCAGCAGCGGCGTCAGCAGCGCACCATCCTCGTCCAAAGGACACTCGCACGCACACGCGCACACACACACACACGCGCACGGCTCCGAGGGCATTGGCATGACCACGGCCAGCTCACTGACCGCAGCGGGTGGCAGCAGCGGCGTCGGCGGCGGCGTGGGCGGCGGGGGCATGCATCTGCAGCAACAAGTGCCACAGGCGGCGATCGACGAGATGCGCGTCTGATAGGTGTCGGTCTTTGAGTTGGACTTATAGTCGTCGGGGTAAGTGTGCACCTCGAGTGCTGCAAGTAATTATGACATTATGCAAAAATGCAAAAGGCAAAACGCAAACAAGAACCGAGACTAGACGAGACAAGACGAGAAAAAGACAAAACTTAACCGAGGCAATGAAGTGAAATGATATTTTAATTGTCTGCTGTCAGTTGCGAAAACTTGTGGAAAGTTTTAAGTTTGCTCCGCAAGTTTTCGTTTGCCACATAGACAAGTGCGCCTTTTTGCGCCAAAAACCAACTGCAGTTGACTTGGCTTACGTTGGTTTAACATTTTAGCATGTAGCTGGGAAAACAGGAACCAAGGGAGCCAAGCGCTGCTAATGGCAGGCAACAAAATGCTCTAAACTATTTAAGTGAGTTTTCGCCTAAGGCAGTCACGTCACGCATGTCAAGCTGAAAGTCACGTTTATGACATTTTAATGCAAACTTTAAATAAAAAATCGTATAACTGATTACAATAAAATAGAACAAAAAAAACACTATTAAATACTAAGCACAACTTTGCAGCTTAATGTTTAAATAATATTGCGTATACGCCATATAAATCCAGCAACATTGCATTCTATTTTTTACCCTTTATTTTTTTTTTTTTTTTGTTTAATCAAACTGCGGCACAAAAAACTATATATCTCATATCAAATATGCACACAAAAAAAATATTACCGCATTATTTGATAAAACATAAAAAAATCTGAAAAAATACATAAAAAGTTGAAAAGCAAAACGAAAAGGTGTCAGTGAAAAATGTAGCCCAAGCAGCAGCGCAACCTGAATGCAACTTAAATATTTCAGCGCCACCCACACAAGCAGAGCGGAAAAAAAAAAACAAAAGTGAAAAAAATAAATAATTCTCCATTCACTCCACTGTAGTTACACAATATACAATTTTTTTATTGCATGATTGCTTCATCTAAAATGCTCGTGTAAAAATGAGCATAGAAAAATGTTGACAAGTGAAAAATGCGCCTTAGCAGACTGGGTCGAATATTATTTCGAAGCTAATGGAATCCTTTTTTCATTTTATTTTTTTTTTTTTAATCCTGTTAGCTAAAAGTGTCTGTAATCACATTAAATTGTTCGGATGTCATGCACATATAATTTTTTCGTATTTTGCTTTTTTTTAAGAATTTAAGCTGCTAGACATAAACTTATTATTAATAATTACATTATTATTTAAGTTTTCACAACTGACACAGTGCAAAAATAGTTTTACAATAAAATCTATCAACATTTTATAATTGTTTTCATTGAATTGCAATTATATATTTTTTTTCTATCAAAATATTACCTTGGCATTTATAAATGCAATAAAATGAGGTTATATAGAAGACATTTAAAATTTCTTGTAGAACAGTAATATTGACCTGGTTCCTTGTACATAAAAATAAGAAGTAGAGTAAGCATATGCATATCTTAACAAGGCCTGGTAAGGTAATATTTTAGACCAAGGACATCTTAAAAGCAAAAGGCATATCTCACTTATATTACTTTAAATATAAAATGTTCATGAACGTATATTTCATTCTTAACAAATATTAAGTTGACAAATTACAAAAAGTTTCAACCTAATCCACATGCACAAACGACGGAAACTTTTGCTCGGCACAGGCCCCATCTCATGCTTTGACTAAAGCCTTGTCAGCAGCTTAACGGAAGTCCACAAAAGCAGGAAATAAAATACACACTTAGTTAATTCCATTTTTTTTCTCACAGCTCTACTCATATATAAAAAGCAGACTAAGTTTAAAAACAGAAAATAAAAATGGAAACAAATTAAGTTAATTTTATTACACACTCATATGTACGTGTAACAAAAATATAAAAAAAAGAAAAAAAAAAAGTTAAATCCAAAGGAAATTTGCATAAGCCATAAATTAAAAATTCAAGTAGCAACAGCATTTTTATTATGCTAAAATATATTTAAAACATGGCATGGCATGGCATAGCGAGCAAGTGAGCATAAACTGCTGCTTCCCACCAATTTTTTTAATTTATTACATTTCCTCATGTAGACGCCTCTGCAAGCGTCTGTACAACAAAACAACAAAAAGCAAATGGGCGGAGTGCCTGCAAATGCGCACGCCACGAGAGATTTTCTTTTTGGTAAGTAGGTGAGTGCGTGAGCAAACATCTCAAATGAAATTATAACAGTGCAAAAGAAGGAGAAGGAGAAGAAGAAGCAGAAGAAATGGCAAACAGCGGCGACAATGGCGACGCCATAGCGCGCACACAAAAGTGCAAACATAATTTCAATTTTTACGCCTTGAGTGCGGCGCAGCGAAGTACAATAAATGAAAGCGGAAAAGCAAAAAACAAAAAATATGCAAAGAAAAGCAACGAAAGGCTCGGACACACGCACACCACGCCCACATGCCGTGCTCAACACATATACACACCTACAGTCACACACACATGCACACACACACAACAGCACATGGCTTAAAGTTATGTGTTGCAGGCCATTATTTCACCTGACTACAATTAAATTTGCATTTCTTGGCCATTTTCGTTGTTCGTTTTTGGTTTTTTTCTCCCTTTTTTTGATGTTTTTTTTCTTATTTTTTTCGTTTCATTTCGTCGCACTTAGCACAAAGTGTACAGCGAAGCCAGCCAAACAAACCAACATAACCCAACGCACACTTCAAGCCGCCGCGCACGTCTCGCTCGGCCACTTCTGCAGCCTCGAGTGCCATTTTGCTCGCCAGTCTTGCCACGCTTTTTTTATTTGCATTTTCACTTTTAGCTGATTAACATTTACGCTTGTTAGCTGTAGCAGAAAATGCAATTTTCCTTAGTCTACTTGCCCGCAGAGAGCACAGCCGCGACTCCTTCTAGGTAACTCGCTCTGCATCTGCATACATATGTTTATGTAAAAATATATACATATATATATATATACATAGGTATGTGTGCATATGTGCACATGCAGACGTTGTTACGAATATGTGGCGCGTTGTGCACGTGTTAAAAGCGCAATAAACATTAATTTTACATTTTTATCATTGCGTCAGCAGCTGCTTTAAATTATGCCAAATATATGCTATGTACATACGCATGTGTAAGCGAAGTTCATGCCAGGATTTACGTATGCAAATATGGCATTACTCGCTTTATCGTTTGGCCAATCGTCCGCATCGATTTCTGTTTACTCACCGCTGACCGCGAATATGTCTGCGTGTCGCTTTCGTTAATCACAACAATCTTTAAATATCAAGATAAAGCAATAATCGGAATATTATTTTTAAATTTGCAAGAAAATGCATCTGCCATTATTGAATGTCGCATTTCACACCTGAATGTATAAATTTTGCGAACTCTATGTCAAACGTAAATAATATAATAAATGGTACGGGATCTTGTCTTTAAATTTAAATTAGGGTAATACTTTAAACACAATTATGTTTGAAAACCAAAAAAAAAATCTACACGCCGTTTTTTTTTTTTTTTTTGCTACATTTTTGAACAAAAACGTTACTTTACATGAGCGACGAATCCCGTAACTGTCTGCACGAATTAAGTAGCCTAAAATGCCACCTTTCGAACACGTGTTCCTTTGACTCAGTCGGATTTATGTTGCACAATGTATGGGTATCAACACCATTTAGTAAAAAAAACCGCGCATACTTTTTGTATCCATATCCATATCAAGTACATTACGCACGCTTAGGCAGGGCCAATATTAAAGAACAGAGCGTTTTTCTTTTAATACTTTTAACGCGTTAAGGTTCAAGTTTCAGAATACATATATGGCATTTACATTTAAAGTAAACATCAGTTGTGTTTGTGTGTATTCCTTTTTTATGCTAAGAGTTTCAAATATTTCATCTCCATACCCAACTGCTAATCGACCGAAGTCCGTTTATTTTTAAAATAAGCTTAGTATAACATTTGGCGCTCATGTAAGCAACTCTCCATGAACTTAAGCACTTCACTACAAATTAGGTTCGGCTTGATTTGATTGCGATGCCGCCAAGCTTAGCAGCCCACACACAAAATCAGGGATCAACGGCGTCGGCTGATGATGCTGCTGCTGCTGCTACTGCTATTTGCGTGACTTTCACTTTACCCAGCCGAGACTGGCGCAGCACCCTAATGATGGCGACACAAGCCCAGCCAGACAACGCACACCTACACGCACGGGCGCCCACTTGTGAACACGGACGCTTTCCTTTGCCATTTTGCAACACGTCGTCGCCGCGTAAAATTTTGCGCGCACTCAAGCGTGTGTGAGCAAGTAAAACAGTATAAAAAAAAAGAAGACACATTTCTGTGCTCGCTGCACTCCTCGCATTGCTGCTCCAGCCAAATTGCCTTTTGCATAAATTTCGCTTAGAGGAAAAACCATGTGCGGCATGAAAATTAATGCACGCTGGCAAGAAAAAAATAAAAATTTAAGAAATAAAAAAACCAAAAATAAAAGCAAGCGCTAAAATGAACCTAAAATAAAATATACAAGATTTCCACTGAATTTTTAGCCAGCAACACAAAGACTGCGCCTTGAAGTATGCAACGGCAAAAAATGGCAATTGTGCAAACTGGCTGCATTAATTTTTTGTGTAAAGCGAAAATTAAGAGCACTACAATCTACTTTTTTTCCAGTTTCGTTTTTGAATTTTACACTCAAAGCAAGACTTAAAGCATAATACAGAGCAAGCAGCCAGTGCACTAAGTGAGCTCATTGCTGCCATACTTTTAGGCGTTATGGCCACTGCTTTGCCATAAAGAAATCAAAAAAGGGAAAAGGAAGTCATTAGTCTTTCAGGCACTTGCCTTTATGTCAATCAAAAAAACGACAGAGCGCAATTAAACCAAACTTAAATGGGATGTTCAGCTGTCAAACTAAGCAGGATCATTTTTGAACTTAAATCTATAATACTCGTATACATAGGCGTTCGTTAATTAGCCAACACACAACTGTCACATTTTTTTTTTTTTGTTTTGATTATTGTTTTCTTATATGCCTATAATTTTGCAGATATTTTTTTAAAATCAATTAACTGCATCTTCTCATGTTTCTTTGCATATCAAAGTCAATTATTAATGAAAATTCACATGCAGACATTTGCTTTAATGAATCTGTCTGGTGAATTTATTAAATTCTTAACTCATTTTTGTCATGGCAGCCGTCAAAACGTTTCAAATTACGCACAATTAAACCAAAACTGTTTTCGACTTATTGCAATGCAAATATCAGTTTATGCAATTCCTCATACGCCATGTGTGTCTGTGCTGCTTCAAAACACTGTGTAATTCGCCTTAAATAATTTTATCATTAGCAAAAGCATTTCAATGCATCTTCAGCCTTATGTGTTAATGCAATTTCTCGCATCAGCTTATTTATCTCTAATGAACAAAAACATCAAGCGCAGGCTGAGTGCCGTGGCTGCCTTTGTGTAAAATATCCAGACTTGCTTAATTGCTGATTGTAATGATTCCTAATCAGAACAACACTCCACCAAATCCGATCTCATTTGCTTAGTTTATTTGTCATGATGAAAAGCACTTGGATTAGTGATTTTCTTTAATTTAAGCAGTTTTATTAGTATAATAAATTTTTTCTTAAATGTTTTTTTCAAATTTGCATTTTTTAAATTGAAAAAATTTATGCGAGTGGTTTTTAAATATATATATATTTTTTTTTTATAATGAAAATGAAATTTTAAACATTTTGTTTTATCTTAGCTTATGGTTCATTATTTCTTTTTTGATTTTCTTTCAAAATTCTTTTGAATAAGATATAAATTTCAACCTTCATTAAATAATGACTCCTTCTAAAATAAAATGAATCTTCAAAGATAAATGTTAGCACATGTTGCTCAGCTCAACAAGTTGACAAATTCCACGAAACCCAAAGTTAAATTCAATCCATGTGCATGGCTTCCCGTCAAGTGTGGTATGTGTGTGTGTGGGCGTGTGTGTGTGCGTATTAAAATAATGCAATCGCATACTAATTACCCACAATTGCATGCGCTCTGTTGTTCCACGCTGGGAGAAATGCAATTAGCGCCATTCTGATTAGGCAATTAGAAATAAATGCCATTGCGGTGTTGCGAGTTTTCAGTTTCAAATTTTCAACATGCAGACATTCGTGATTTATTGCCTGAACATTTTAGCGAGACTTCCCATTAAGCACGCAAAAAAAAGCTTCATTTCTGTGCTTAAATAAATATTAAATTAATTATTAATGCAATTGCCTTGTACGCTTATATTTACTTTACGAAAAATTTTCAAATGTATAATATGTACATATATTTAATTAATAACTTCGCAATGAGCACATCGCAAGTTTGTCGAGGGACGTGTTTAACATACTTCAATGCACATGAGACCCAACACCGAAGCACATGTGCCCTGCTGTGTTTTTCTTACATCGTCTGTCTGATTAAATGTGCGGAAAAACTCAACATGTTCGCGGAGTCAGCAATAGCTGCTGTGTAGACCCGTGAGCTTATAAATATAAGTTCGGGCTGTAAATATTCTCACTGTCTGTAGTACATACTTTATACGAAAAAAGCTGTTTTGTAAGAGATTTTCAATGCTGGGAACTCGATAGCTTGATGGTACATCGTACATGCCACAGCCATGAGCTCAATTGCCACTCGCAACAATAATTTTTCTTTTGTTCCCATGAAAGTCCCATCATATGCGCTTGTCTATGCCGATGTAAGCTTCTGGTACAGATCATTGAACAATTGGCAAGTTTATACACTACTTTGACAGCTTCCTCTTTTACCCGTTTGCCATAAAATAAATATAAATATTTAAGTTTATAATTAGTAAACATTATAAAAAATATTTATTATATGTTTTGCTCTGTTGCAGCTCAATCGAAACTCTGCGTGCGGAAACACCTGAAGAACTGTTCACGTTTAATCATTTGCAGCAGCAAGCAAATTATGCCAAATCAATCAAAGCAATGCCACAAAAACTAAAACAAAAATATGAAAACCAACAACAACAGCAACCACAACAACGAAGGACATTTAATAAAAAACAACATGAGCACGAAAAATTGGAGAAACTAAAATACAAACGTGAAACTCATTCGTTAGCTTTAGAAGGCGGCGATGTGGCACTCGGCTATTGTTCATGCGATGAACAGTGGACGACGATGACAACAACAACAGCAGCAGCAGCAGCAGCAGCCGCAGCAGCAACAACAACGCCAACTTCATCACCAACGTCGACAAACTCAACCGCAACGAACTCACCGCAGCAACAAATGCTACAAAATTTCAAAAAGACTTCCGCCAGCGGCGTTGACAACGCAACAGCAACATCAGCAGCAGCAACAGCAGCTGCAGCAAGAACAAGAACGAACGCAGCCACAGCGGGCGATGAAGATGATGACGCGGATGGTGACGATGACTATGCCAACGATGGCGATGGCGATGACGTCAAAGTCAACGTCAACGTCGGTGGAAACGCAGCCAACGAAGTGGCAAACGGAAACGGATGCGAATACTCCGCCGTTGCCTTGCGCGCAAATAGAATACACAGAATGGCAGCATTAAAAAGATCAACAGCGACAACAGCAACGACAACAACAGCCGCCATGACAACAACAAATGCAACAGCTGCAACAACAACAACAATGCGACCACGCATCAAGCAACAACATCATGTACGCTTCTCCGACGAGAAGAACTTTTCCGATTAGACAGAAGCGCAAAGTTTATTTTTATGCGTATACCAAAATGAATAAAAAAAAAGAATTAAAAACAAAAAACCAAAGTAAATAAAAAAATTCATATAAAGTAAAATAGTTCATGGAAAAACAAAAACCATTAGAGGAACTTGAAGCTAAAGAAAAAGAAAAAGGAAAACGTAAGAAAACTACTAGACTGCACCTAATCTGTTTAGGCTAAGCTCTTTTTATAATAAGTAGTGGAATATAATAAAATATAAAGCAAAACGAAGCAAATAAGCAAAAATCAATAAATTAACATTAATTTATAATTAACCTAAGTTGAAGTTAGTGTAAATAGTAAAAAGTAAGACAACTCATAAATTTTTATAAAAAATCTGTTGTGAATTGAAAAACAACAGAAAAATCCTTGCATATGAGTAAAATGACGCACTTTTCTAAAAGCGACAAATCTTCAATGCGAGATAATTACATAAATGAAATAATTAGTTTCAAACAAAAGGAAAGACGAAA
Source organism: Stegana nigrithorax (assembly GCA_037044495.1). Taxonomy (NCBI): domain Eukaryota; kingdom Metazoa; phylum Arthropoda; class Insecta; order Diptera; family Drosophilidae; genus Stegana; species Stegana nigrithorax. The sequence continues at coordinate 163,053 of JBAMBQ010003499.1, forward strand.
ACATTAAATTGCTACAGCAACAACAACTAAAACTAGCCAATTGTATATAATTTGAATAATTGTTAAGTTTATTAATTATTAAAAGAAGAATCAAATAAAATTAATCTAAAGTAATGTATAAGCTTTGTGGTACTAATTACTTCAAGTAAAAAAGTATTACAGCGTAAAATATACAATAAAAATATTTAAATTGTATATAAAACAGAAAGAAAAATGTTTCAGCTCAAGTATTAGCAGCAAATAACACAAGCAAAGAAAACCAAACTCATATTTAAACAAATATACAAATTATTGTTAATTGTTTAAATTTATTATTGTTTTTAATTCATAATTTAGAAAATTGTACACTATTATTTTTTAATATTATGTTTAAAAAAAACTTCATTTTTACTAAATCAAAAGTAGTGAAATAAAACAAGCTCAAAAAATAAAATAAAAACCAAAACCAAATTGTAATATAAATAATAATATCTAAAGAAATAGTTGTAAGTTATATTAAATTTCGTTAGGCATACAATGTGCATATATTTATTTTGTTTGAATATTTTTTTTACTCTCAAACGTAAACGGAATTCAGTAATGTAAGCCAAAGTTGGCGTAAGACATAAGACAAGTGCATGAAATGTATTTAAGCAAAAATTATAAACGTCGTCTAGTTTAAATTATAAATTTAAAGCAAAACAAAGAAACTCAACTAAATAACCTAAAACGAATAAGGAAAGCATAAAGACGAATAAAAACCAAAACGAGAATGTGTGAATGAAAATAAAATTCAAATATAAAAAATTCATGATAAATTTTTCAGTTTTCCCATTAAGAGTTTTCTAAGATGGCGCTGCTCACAGCTCCTTGAAGCAATGCTATCGAAATTGCGGTTGCTTGGGAACATTTTTTATTGCATTTATCCGAACACTTTCGAATAGAATTACATCGCAAATCGTAGAAACAAACGAAAGCGCATTCTCTACAAATTAGTTTCCAAGTTAAGTCTTGGATAACTCTAAAACCCGTTCTAATTTACTCTTCTTTCCCGATATTCGTTTGTGCTGCTCGCACTTTTCGTCTTCTTCCTATGTCAACGACTTTTAATTCTTTGTGCCATTTTGATATGCCGTTTTGCTTTCTCTGCTGATCTGTTGCCGTTGAAAATGGAAACTTATAGACTGTTGAAGATGCAATCAGCAGTTGCCGCATTCGTATTATGCGACAACGATCAATTTTGCAGCTCAGCGCAATCACGAATCATGGCAGTTTTCTGATTTCATCTATTATCGGATTAGCAATTTATTATTCATTTAAAAAAGCGTTAATGAAACGATTGATTTTGCTTATTTGGTGGTCTGGCAACCACCTTAAGTACGACTAGTCAATGCAGAGCTGGTATATTTGCGGACCATTAGCTGTGCCCGCATGTATACTTTCAGGGCTACATTAGCCCGTTTGGTAAACATTACGCCATGGTTGTCAGGGTGTCAAAATGGGCTTGCGTATAGATTAATCGGGGGTAAAATGTACCGTGCGCAGTGCAAATTATGCAGTAACAATAAATAGTGGGACTGTTTACCATAGTTGCAACTCTGCTTTTACAATGAGTTATCATTGAATGATTGATGATGGAAAATTATTTTTGACTTACATTAAGAATATACTTAGGAATAATATTCTCTCTGTTCGATCGAATACAAGCGCTCTGCGATTCCGTAACTTCCAACATTCTTCTAAAATGTTCAACAGCTCCTAATTGGTTTCTGCTGTCCTCTAGGACTAAAATTCAACAAATTCTCAAAAGAGCGGTTGAGGTAAGGCGCGGTGTAAACTATTAGGGTTGCCATGTCGCAAAGCTGAGTCCGGTCGCGGTGATGAGTCGAGGCAGACTGTTAGTAGACCGGAACGGCGAAGCAGGATTTTACGTTGCTCACCAATGGCTTCAGTATTATTGAGGAGGAATGGGGCTTTCAGAGCACAGAAACATTATTTCTCACTCACTGTAAGTGGTACAAGTATTGAACAACGTTAAAAGCTTCAAGCTGTAGTTTAATGTACGTATACAGCGAGCAGACTGCACAGTCGGACGAGGTGACAACCACTTGTAGTGCTCCTGTGAGAACATTTGAAGTGACGGAATTTCAAATTGAAATTGAATATTATTCATATTAATACTAAAAATATAAAATAATGGGTAACTGGCTTTACCGCAACTATGATGACTTCTTCTGCCAATCTCTCTTCAAAAAAACAGATGAATTAAAGTTTTTATTATTGTCGGATCAACTTAAACGGTGAAATACTGTGTCTATGACAGTGAATGAAACAACAAAACACTATAGATGAGGTAATTTAATGTTCCGACAAAGCATCGCCATGAAAGTGATGAAATTCCTTCACGAAACGTGCAAAATGCCATCGCTGAACTCGGTAGTTGGCAGTTGAGTTGCAAGTTCTACTGCATCCGATCTGTACGTGCATTTGTAACCGAATGTATAATTGTTTTTGAATACCATTATAAACTCCGTTTGAGAGTTGATTTAACAATAAACAAACGGTATACAACAACAAATTACAATACTCTGCGCTTCTTGCACCAATTTTTGGTATTTTCCGCTATAATACAAAACGGCCAGTCTAGTTCAGTTCTGGTTCAGTGCAATCGAGACTTGTTTTCTCACTTTTGCCACTTGGCTGTGCCAGCGTGTGAAAGGGACGAAATCTCCCATGAGCTCTGACTCCGTATAAATAGTTTTCCGAAGAAATGTACTTAGCAAAAACAGGTTCATTGTGCAGAAGAAATCTCCGAGAATTCGTGAAGAAGAAGACGGACAAAGTTATATTGCAACATTTTTCTATCTCTCTCTGGAATCCAATCAGTTGTTTAGAACGGTTGGTATTGAATGGATGTGTTGAGTGCAAGTGCAGCGGGTGGAGATTAGTCTCCTGCAGTAGAAAAGTTCATGCAAGTGCAGTTTATACTCGAAAATTATCACATTTTACGGTGCAACTACAAAGATTAGCTGAAAATGTATTCTTGAGCATTTTACTGCGTTTTTCGAACGTAAAAATGGAAGTGAAGAATATTATTGCGGGTGTGTATTTGTGTTGGTAGTGCGCAACAACAAAAACAGCAGCAAAATTAGCAACACCGAAGCGAACAGCACGAGCACAACAACAGCAACAAAAACAACACAAAACAAGAAGAAAATTCTTGTGCTGGAAAAAGCGTATAAATGACACAACGAGTAAAAAGTAATAATATGTAATAAGAAAAAAAAAAACAAAAGAATGCTGCTGCGTATGTGAGCACGAGAGAAAAAACGACACGATTCTCATTCGCGTTCAAATAGTAGCAACTGTTGTTGTTTGTTGCTATTAGTAGAGTCGTACCCAAACCGCCTTTGCCCCAACCCGCTCCAGCGTTCGACTGTGAACCAACCCACCGGGACATTCAGTGAAGCGGGCGGAAAAATCGACGCTCATTTCAATTTTCCTCAATGAATGAAAATTTTTCACGGCAAAGTGCTGGCGAACAACAACAGCAACAACAACGACGCAGCCACACAACGTGAACGTAAATCGTTGTGCTCCGCCGACGCGTTTTCAAGCTAAAGCAGCGCGAATGAAAAATAAATAGTAGCAGCTTATTTATTTATTTTAGTATGTGTGTTATGTGCGCAAAACAACGTAGCGAAAGGAAAAACGAAAAGTGTATGCGCAAATAATCGCAAGTAAAATTGTTTTTAAAACACAAACGACTATTATACATTATTCAAAATTGTGTCCAATTTAAAATCGTGTTTCAATTAATTGTGCAACACTAAATAACATAAGCAAATTGCTAAAAAAGAGAAGCAAATTCAAAGACAGCCAGCCCCGGGAAAACAGCAAAAGTAATTTTTTCTACTTTTGTTACAAGGCCAGGAAAAAAACTGCAACACTTGTGACGTAGAAGGTAAGCAGAGAAACCAATTGGAATTTTCATTTCGTTAGTCTAAAGAAATTTCAATGAAAACTTTGAAAACTGAATTTTTTTCTGCTTTTGGCAAAAATTCTGAATTCATAAATTTCAGTGCCAACAAGAAAGTCCGAAGAGAATTGCTCTGCTAACGCCCTGTTAGCAACAGTGCGTAAAATCCCATTCCCGCATCAAGATCTGTTATCAACAGATGATACTGTAGTGGTCTCATTCAGGCTCACACACTGCCGTAACAGACTGTCATGGCGACAGGCTAGCTCTTCTCCAGATCCGCCTGGGCAGTTTTGCGTGTAAATTGTTGTTGCGGCCTGAAAGCCATCTTTAAAAATGTTAACTAATGTTGCGATGCATGTTGCAGTTGTGCGACAATTTTTCTTTTTGTTGTTGCCTGCCTGATGCGACAACATGTTGTGCAGGTTGCATGTTGCTGTATTTTTATTTTATGGCATTCAGATAATGCATTCAGTACAAATCAAGACACCAAAGTGAAAGGAATTAATATTGGGTTAAAAACATATATTGGCAGAAAATGCCGTCTTTATTAATTAAACTTAAGCTTAATATTTTTAATGCATTTATTCACATATTACCATAGCGGCGCTTTTTCTATCTATATTCAATTGCAGTTCTGACAACAAACACACCAAAATCGGAAAATTTTCAAGAACCCTGTGAGTTTGACTCAAAAGTTGAGAGCATTGCCTGAGTTTGAATGCGAAACGTACTATTTGTTGCTATTATATCAGCTTGATGTACTCTCTCTTGCTGATGATTTTAGTTTTCGCTCTCTCTCATTTACTCATTCCTTTACTACGCTCAAATATATTCTTCGCGCCTACTACTACACTGACGCATTTCATTCATTGCTCATATAGTTGTGTGCATATGCACTCGTATTTGTTCAGCTCTCTCTTTGATTGACATACGCTGAGCGTTTATTATTGTTGCTTCGTTAACTGGCACAGCTCAGCAGGCAACTCGCTCTTCCTTCTTGATGCACATGTGAAATCAACAACAAACTAGCACTAGCAATAGCAGGGTTGTCAGGGTGAAACAATGCCCACGCTTGTGGGAAACTTGGCGGTCGAGTGTACCTGAGGACTTCATAAATTTTTTACTGCCCCAGGCAATTGCAATATAAACATATTGTTCACTGCCATTGGTAAACGGTAGATAAGCAGGATGCTTGCAGAAATCGAAAACTGAATTGCTGAAGAGAGAACGTAGAATGGAA